>BDIP01000047.1:0-36480 GCA_003568945.1 Kipferlia bialata
GGGGGGGGGGGGGGGGGGGGGGGGGGGGGGGGGGGGGGGGGGGGGGGGTTACTGAGGTAAGAGGTATCCGTGGCCGATAGCAGAAACACAGTCACCCACCCAGAGTCAACAAGACCTACATACATATAGCATCTGCTGATACATACCTCTTTGAGGGCATTGGCTGGTCGTTGAATAACCTCACCAGCTGCTATCCGGTCCACAACCTCCTTTGACAAGCGTCTAATCGACATAATATCACGCACACCCTCTCCAGGGACCCAAAGTGACTCTTTCTCTTACTCTTATGGGATGAGGAAGGATCCACAGCTTCCCAACGGACCCCTATTTCTGCGGGGGATGTTAGTAACACTGTCACTAACACCGTGATAGTGAGTCCACCAGCCCACCCATGGGAGGCACTGGGATATAGGAACTCCTGCACAGGTAGGAGAAGGGCAGAGCTGCGGCTGATCAGTGTACTTGGTTCTGCTCTAATATGGGCAGTTTGGTCATGTGGAGAAGGGGTGTTGTACAGACTCTTATAGATCTACTCTGAGAGTATCAGAGTGGGTTTATTCCCATTTGCTCCTCAATCATCTCACACATCAAGAGGTCATTCATCGCATCCTGAAGAAAAAATTGATCACGCTTTCGTGCGAGGGATTGGGCGCTCTCCAGGCTCACTCGCGCCCTACCACTACTGATGGGACCAGGAACGAAGCTCAGGGTGTTGGGGCGGTGCATTCCACACTTGGAGCTGCCCCTACGGCAACTATTGTGCTCAGCCACTGGCTCTCTCTCTCTCTCTCTCTTTCTCGGTCTGGCACATCTACTGCTACGCTTCCTCGTGGTGTGGTCCGTCCCAGGTAACACTGGCTTCTTAAAAGTTACTGGCTTCTGGAGCTCCTCAGCAAGAGCGCTACCCATACCACACGCTTTAAGAAGCCATGGTGGGGTAACCACGGCGAGGTTGAGCAATGTTGGCAATGTTCTGCAATGTTGGCAACCCAACGACAGCAACGAAATATTATGGTTGCAGTAAGAATGAAATGACTTGTCTCTGTGACGGTCTACTAGTATAGGAATCAAACCCTAAACCGCTGATACTCTGGATCTATTGTCTACTATCTGAATGGAACTGAAGAAGAGGAGTCCATGATGGCGTCCTTTGGCACGTACTCGCTCTCACATCTTCTCCTCACCCCTCTTTCGGGCCACCACATCTCTTAGCATAGAACAACGGGATTGTTGTTAGTGGTGTTGCCAACACCACTGGTGTTGGTGCCTGAAGTAAGGTTTTGGGGTTCGCAAATCCACCGAGTAATAACCATAAAGCAGGGGATAAATAGTGAGTCCGCCTAAGGACTACTGACTTATACACAGTTTGACTGATTCGGTTGATCATTCGCCAGGAATTGTGTCATCTAACCCCCCAGTGATAAGAGTGCTGGGTGACCAATTGAACCGAGGGAATGTCAATTAGGCATTGTCAATGACGGTAGAGTAGAGTTACGAAAGTCTACTATGAGAGTGTCGATTGCAGAGTTTTCATACCTATTCAGGAGTAGCGTCGTCCGTGGCAAAATCGCATGGAATACAATTACATGCCTCACCCATAATGATACCTCATATGATATGAAGTTCATTTCCCTAATCTCTGTGACTGACGTACCGATCACTATTGGACCAATAGCGATCTATTGGTCAGAGACTCATCATGTGTCAGTGAATCACTGACTTAGTGATGGGTTCGTATAATACGAATACGAATCGTATTCAGTAAGATAACGATTATTGTGGTTTGTGGGTCCATTGTCAAACACTCCTACTGGGAGCTGGGAGACTCCTGCAGACAACTCGTACTGTTCGTGTTGGTATTCTTGCATAGAATTACCATAGGTAGTGCTAGTGCTACTAGATTGAAAAAGCACCTAGCGACAAACTCCATTGGACATATCATATGTTGGAGGACATGTCACATATGTCTTGAAGACATTGTCTTCCAACCCAGCTTTAGTTCCGTATAAGGAGTCTTTATTGAGGTCGGGAATACTTGCAGTGGATAATCAATTCAAAATCTAGTTGACAAGGTTCCCAACTCTAACCCCACATCTGCGAGACCCAACACAAGTCAACTATATCTCCACTATATATTTATGGAAGTGACTGACCATCTAACTCGACGCTCAATGACTTCTACACTCATCCATGATGAGTCATCACCCCCACTTTAATCTCCAGGCTGCAGTCTTCAGCTGTTACACGAATCTCATGGTCAGCCTGACTTGAGAACAGTGCCAACTTGGGTGGTCCCGAGTCTGGATCATTCGGTGAGAGTCCTCATCCCTTCTGCGTCCTCACCACTTCAAATACGGCATGACAGAAAAGCGGTTGTGGTGAACACTCTCAGCTATTGGACTCCAGTAGGAGTCTCCTACTGTAGGAGAATATGTGACACTTGGAGAATCGTGTAGAACCGTGGATCTCCGATTCTCATCTTCGGAATATCGGCCAGCGTATTGTATGAACATCTCATATCTACAGTCTTCTCTTTGGGTGTATCAGTGGAGGGCTGTATCGTATACACGTGTTCTACCAGGGTTTGTTCTGAGTCCCTGTGAGACCCTACTTGTATGGCATCACCACCCGATGAGAGCGACAAGGATAAGGATGTCCCAACATCAGTGGTTACCAATCCACCGAAGGAGGATGTAGATACACCAGCCGAGACTGCCAAAGAGGAGCCGGGGGCTACCAAAACTACTACCACGGACCTTGCCGGGTCTGCCTCTGAGGGGGAGTACAGCCTGTCAGACTCCTCTGACATGTTCTCTCACAGAACATCTGGGTCTTCACTCTCTGCCCCCTTCACGGCTGGGCCTGACCAGTGGTCGTCTCTGTCTTCTCTGACGTCCTCGGGATGGGGGTCTGGGGGTGGGTGGGGTACATCCCTCGCCACTCGCGGGTGGGGGGCAGGCCTCCAGGGCGTCTCGTCCTATAACACTCAGAGGAGAGAGAGGGAACAGGCCGAGGAGAGAGAGAGGAAGCGCCGCCTTGATGCCCTAACCAGCTCCGAAGGTGCAGTTCTTATGTTCCTGGTGTCTGTTGCTCTATGTTTCTACACATATGTATCATTCAAGGTACATTAGTCTGATCCTAGGACTGGCCCAGCTAGCCACTCTCCTGACATCCAAGCACCCCCCTCAAGGTCTCTCCAACCTTGGAAACACATGTTTTCTCAATTCAGCTCTGCAGGTATTCTCTCTCTTGCCCCCCCCCCCCCTCCCCCTCTCTTCCTCTCAATGCATACGTTGCAGCTCTTTTCTCTATTTTGAGTTGTTTCTCCTCATAACCAATAGTTTTCATGATAGATCCATTCTAAGTGCCAGGTCCTCTCCTCCTCTGTGCACCACCGGGCTAGTCTGGCCAGGTGTCTGACTGCACAGGACTGTGACACCACTCCCTCAGAGGGAGAGGGAGAGGCAGAGGCAGAAGGGGTAGAGGCGGAGGGAGAGAAGAAGGGAGAGGAAGTGAGTGAGGATGGGGTATGTGGTATGGGAGAGGATGGCACTGGGACCAAGGCCCATTCCCCCGGTATGGGTATGGGCAAGCGTTCCCCCCACCCCCACCACCGGTCCATCACTTCGTCCCCCCTCCAGATGCAGTGGCTGCGGTTCCTATGCAGTATGAGCAATGCAGGGACACACGGTGGACAGGGGGTGGTGCCACGCTCCGTCACCATCCACGACCTGTACCGCACCCTGGGCCGCACTCCCTCCCTCAGTCAGTACACAGACGGAAGGTGGGTAGTGGAATGGGGATTCTTACATCTTGCACTCATATCTATGGATCCAATAACCCTTGTTATTCACTGTGTATCCTCTATACTATATATACTTACCATAGGCAACACGACGCCCATGCTGTGGTGTGCATGCTTCTTGATGAGCTGGACTTTGCCTCCAAGAAGGCGGGTGACACATCCAGTCCCTACAGCGCATCTCTCAGGTCCAGGATGCACCAGGTACAGATGCAGTGGAGATACACAGGCCTCAGTTGTATTTGTATGTAGCTCCCAATACCCTCTCTCTCCCAATCCTCTGCCTGACCCATATCACCACATGCACCGTGTGTGGGACTGGGTACCACTCTTCGGGGCAGACCACAGACGGCCTCGAGGTATGCAGTGCATGTGTGTATGTACATGAGACACATTGTATTTGAGGCGACACAGTAGTCAAGGATGTGTGTTCTTCTCTCCTTATGTGCAGGTAGATCTGGAGAGTGCCATGCCTGGGTGTCTGAAGAGGGTGTTGGTGAGGGGTAGGGACAGAGAGGCAGAGGCAGAGGGGGGTGAGGGGGGAGACACACCCTCCAGCCCTCGGAAAGATGTCTTAACACCTACAGGGAGTGTCACGCCAGGGGAGTCTGCAACTGGGGAGGGAGAGACAGAGACTTGTACCAAGGAGGTTGCAGAGACGGAGCCCGTCCAGGCAGGTGGCTCTGGCCCTCAGTGCCCCATGCTTGTGGGAGGGGGGTACACGAGCAGAGAGGGCATGGACCCTGAGATGGCAGCATATGAGACCCTGAGGGGGTGGATTGACACTGACCACCCTGCCGCACCGACCCCCCCTGAGGCCCCCCCCACCAAGCGACCCAGTCCCCACCAGTCTGGGCAGGGGATGCGCTATGCCCTGAGGTCTGGCTGGGGAGGGCGGCAGTCGTCCCCCCTTGACCTGCGTGTGCTGCTGTCCCACCTGCTGCTGCCGGACTATGTCGACAGCACCTATGTGTGCCGGGTATGCTCCACCAGGGCTGCCATCAGGTGGATAGGGCAGCTGTGTGTCAAGCTGGAGGCAGAACTGGTGGGTCTGGAGAGGCAGTATGACTCCGAGAGTGCCCAGGATGTCAGGGACAGTGACACCCAGAGAGAGAGAGACGCGGCATATGCCCAGGACAAAGAGGACATCCAGTCCAAGATTAACCAGCGCAAAGAGATACTGCGTCTGATGGAGCTGGTACTGGGGGTGGAGATGGAAGTGGCCGCAACAGGGGGGGAGTTCGAGGACCTGCTGAGGCTACACCCTGACTGTGGCACTGACGATGGGAAGAAGGCCCTTGACTGGCGTAAGAAGATCATGGCGTCCAAGACCATCAGGCGCATGACCAGTGTGTATGTACGGCAGTTTAGGGTGGGGTCTCCACCCAAGAGTGTGCTGGTGCACCTGAAGGTGGGATCATGATATGATACTACAGACACTCATTGCTCTTCACTCGTCTCTCCATATTACTGACCCAGCGCTTCAGCCAGAGCTCGTCCAGCCAGGGCATGGATGACAGTGACTCGGATGATGGCTATGGGTCTCTGTACAGTGGGTACCACTCATTCAGGGGGAACAGCCGGCCTGTGCTGGCCAAGGACTCGAGGCCTGTATCCTTCCCTGAGACCCTCGACATATCTGCCCTGTACTATGAGGACAAGCACCAGGCAGAGAGGGTGTACAGGGACAGGGTGTCTGGGGTGGTGGGGCAGGACCTGGCCATACACCCTCTACCAGTGACAGGGGGTGGGGGCGAGGGGTGTGTGAGGGCGGTCTACAGGCTCAGGGGTGTTGTAGAGCACCATGGGTCACTGGGTGGCGGTCACTACACGGCCTCCACAAGGGCAGACCTGGCATCGGGGCAGACGTGGTTCAAGGTATGGATTGTAGTTCACGTAGTATGTCCTGAATCCCAGTGTTGCTATACCTTTACTCTCATGAGCCACACGCCCTCTCTGACCCCGTAATACATGTCCAATGCATATCTCTAATATACAGTGCAACGACAGCCACATCAGCCGCACCCAGGTCCAGAGTGTGCTAGGGGGCAGTGCCTCTTCGGCCTCAGTTCTACTCTATGAGATGGACTGAATAGGGGGATCATCAGTCTGACCACTCTGTCATTGTACACGACATTCCTTACCTTTGATCATTTATCCTGTTTCTATGCAATATGTCTGAAGGTGTGCTTCCAGTAGTAGATTCCCCGTGTGGTTTTGAGTGTCTGACTGATAGCGGGTGGTAGTATGAGAGACTCCCGTTGAGAGTACTGCACACTTGTGCCACGTGTCTGTTACGAGATGGAAGGCGACTCTATGATACTCATAACAATCTTCGACGAAAAACACAACCATTCAACTGAGGAAGGAGCATTCATTGGTCACTTGAACAGTTCCAAAACAGAAACAATAACATACAAAAGCAAGAACTGATGTCAAGTGTGTATAGTACACAGGGTTCTATCGCCGCGTCCTTCTGGTAGTTGAGGCAGACGGCCGCGACACTCTGTCACGACTTGGCCTCTCACTAGCCCTAGAAACACCGCTGGGGGTGCGTCTTACGGTAGAGCGTCTGCGAGGCCTGTCCTTCTTCGCCTCCTTCTCCTTCTCCTTCTCCCTCTCCCTCTCCCTCATAGTTCTCTCCCGCTCATCCAGGACGTCTTCCAACACACGCCTCAGAGCATCATCGGACACACCCCCATACTGGCTGGAGCCCAGTGGCGCAGGTGCCGACGCATCTCTGCCCATCGATCCTGACAGAGACAGGTCATGGGCCAAGGGCGGAGGGGGGGACAGAAGCAACGGAGATGGGGCGTCTGCCACTCCCACGGCAGTGCCCTCCCTGGAGTAGTCCCTACCCTGTGCCTGTGCCTGTGTCTCTGTGGGGTGTCTGGGTGCCTGTACCGCCCCAGCCACAGGGGGGACCATCAGGCCCTGCCTGGGCTGGGGGGCCGATGGCCACCTCACGTCAGTCCTCTGCGTCACAGTGTGTGGCTGAGGTTCTGTCGGGTATGCAGTGTAGGTGGGTGGCCCCTGTGTCTGTGGCATCTGGCCCTGCATCATGTGTAGCTGCAAGGTGAGGTCCCTCTCCCTCTGCACCGCCGCTGCCTCAGCCGCCAGTCTCTCTGTCCTCTCCCTCTCTGCATCCTGTCTCAGTCTCTCCACCTCCTCCCTCAGTCCTGACGCAGTACCCTCCAGCACCTGCCTCTCTGCCTTTGCCTCATCCAGCCTCTCTCTCCACATCTGGCCCTCCCCCTGGGCCTTCACTAGCTGACCCTGCAGAGCAGACAGAGCCACACTCTCCTGCTCCGTAGTCTCTCTCCTCGCAGCATCCAGGTTCTTCTCTAGTGTCTCATTGCGAGAGTGCAGTATCTTGATGGTGTGCTCACATGCCACCAGTCCCGACACGGCCTCCTGCAGCCTGGCCTTGTACTCCTGGGCCTCGGTCCCTGCCTGCTCAGCCTGCCTCTGCACACTATCCACCTCGGCCCGGGTGGGAGCAGTGCCGCCCCTATGTGTCAGAGGGATGTATTGGACATATATATATATGGATATATATAGGGTCTGTGAAATTGCGTTACGCTCGTGCACACACCGCATTTCCCTCCTCTTCGCTCCAACATACAACACAACGATACTATCAGTGTGACTAGACCCCCCCCCCCCCCACCTGAGCTCTGCCAGCTCTGCCTCCCTAGCCGCCATGCCCTCCCTGGCCTCTGCCTCCCTCTGCCTCAGTTCTTCCACCATGCGCTGTCCCCCGGCCTCAGCTGCAGCCAAACGGGACTGGGTGAGGAAGGGGGTAGAGATGTATTCATAATATGAATAGTGAAGGAATGAGTGGTTCTCACACTAGTCCACCCACCTCCAGCTCTGCCACTGCTGCCTCTGCCCTGGCCCTCTGCTGCTGTGCCCCAGTGCACTCCTCCCTGGCAGCCAGGCCGTCCCGCTCTGCCCTTGTCAGTGCCGCCTCCACCCTCTGTACCTGGGCCTGGGCCGCCTCCAGCTGGTGCCGCAAGGCGTCTGCCTCAGTCTTTGCGGCATCATTCACCTCCCGTGCCCTCTCGCACTCCCCCAGCAACCCCCTGACCTCCGCTGCCTCTGCCTGGGCCTGTCTGAACAGACGCGCAGGGCCGGCAAGGGCCTGGTTCTCGGCAGTCACCGCCTGACACTCCCTCTCGGCGGCATCTGCCCGTGCCTGCTCAGCCCGTATCGTATCTTGGGCAGTATGGAGCTCTGAGTGGAGCTGGGCCAGGGCCTGTGACTGTGCCGCCCTGTCTCTGTCCTGATCTTGGGCGTGGAGGGCACTGGCAGCCTGGGCGGCATCCTTGGCAGAGGCGGCCTGGGGGGTCAAGGGGAGAGAGAGAGAGAGAGAGAGAGAGAGACTGTGTGTGTATCCCACGACATATGACTAGTAACCCTACCTCTTCCCCCGCCTCTAGCAACCGACGAGACAGCTCCCCCCTCTCTGTCTCGTGCACTGCCAGCGCATTGGTGTACTGCCTCCTAGTCACCTCGTGCAGCCGCCTCTCCTCCGCAAGGTCTGACGACAGCTGTGCCTCTACCGCCTCTCTCTCCCCTGTCAGTGTGTCCAGGCGGGACCGGACCTCAGACAGCTCCCTACCCCTCGCCTGACTCTCCTGCATTGTGAGTCATTACGGATATCACTTACTCGGCCGCTTCTCTGTCATGATTCATCCATAGACACTGAGAATACATGTCATAACAGTACCTGGGTCACCCTAGTGAGATGTGCCTCGGTCTGGGCAAGAGAGGATGCGATCTGGGGTTGGGTACAATGGTAGACTGTCTACTTCACCAAAGCGTAGTTTGGAGAATGCCAAAGAGATATAGACACATAGTTTCTCAGGAGTATAACCAGGAAGCACACAGCATATATATGTGTGGGGATGCATAGAGAGGTACCTGCTCCGTGTCCTGGAGAGACCGGGCATGGATCGTCTCCCTCTCAGCGATCTGAGGGTAGAAGAAGTGAATATGACAAGAGACTAGATACATAGTGCAGTCCAAGTGACAGCACCCACCAGACACTTGATGCGTTCACCAGCATTCATGAGTTCTGCCTCCAGCTGCCTGATAATGACATCCTGTTGGGAAGACGCTGGAGTGAGAAGGAATCGTCTCCTCTGTAGACAATGGTTCCATGGTTTCTGGTCCTTACCTTTCTCCCACTGCTGCCTCTGAGTCCTCAAAGCCACTTCACGTGCTTCCAACTGTGTCCGTAGCTCTACACATTGAGCAGTAGCTCTCACCCTAAGGTCTCGCTCCCTCGACTGCTCCCGACCATATGGGTTGTTTTGACTCTGAATCAAGCTCCCCTGAGCGTTGAACATAGGAAGGAGACACTCTCACTGCCAGAGTCTCACTGCCAGAGTCAGACACCCAGTAAGAAAGAGAGTCTAAGGCTAAATCGGTCACTTTCAAAACAACTCAAATTTGGTCAGCAAGAAATACTAAACCCAAGGGTTTGTTCCGAATTGGTCCAGCCAGCATGATGCCCTGCAGCCAAAAGCTGACTTCTTTACGGCGTTTTATTAGTCCTGGTACAATTCAGGGACACTTACTTGACCGTGTGGTCTGCTGCCCTAAGGGGATCGGTCACAGTGACTTATAGGGATTTTCAATTCCACCTAGAAGGTCCTGAGATTGTTTTGTAGGTTTCCACACGAGGCTAGTTAATGGGGCCCTCTCTGTCGAGCCCCGAGACCCATCCGGGCCAGAAGACTGTTGGTGGCAGGTCTTCTCACACCACACCTCCCAGGGGAGATAGAAAGAAGTCAGTATCCAATTCCGACGACAGTCACGGCCACCATGGTCACCACAGCAGGATGCAGAGCAGCGGCGTCCACGGATACAGTCACCAGATGAAGCGAGGGGAGTTCAATCCCGATGAGCTATCAGTGGACCACTTCGAGAACATCTCCATGCTGGGCAAGGGAACATTTGCTAAGGTGGGTGCGATATGCTATGTGGTTTGAGGGGTGTCTCCCATATGTCCTTCTCATATCAGGTGCTTCTTGTCCGCCGCAAGGGCACGGACGAGCTGTACGCTCTCAAGATTCTGAACAAGGCCAGTCTCATTGAGCAGCTGCAGGTATGGATACGATATGGCAGTCGGGTGGAAGACTGGCCGCAGGTTGGTGATTGTCACCCATGTGGCCCTTGACCCTAGGTTGAGCACACCCTGCAGGAGCGCATTGTGTTTGCCAGGTGCCGCCACCCGTTCCTCGTGAGGCTTCACGCGTCCTTCCAGAGCCGCGACTCCCTCTACTTCCTGCTGGACTATGTGCCAGGGGGGGAGGTCTTCTTCCACCTCAAGAGGCAGAGACGCCTCAGCGAGCGCCGCACGAGGCTGTATCTGGCTGAGATCATCCTGGCCCTGGAGTACCTGCACCAGCACGACATTGTGTACAGGGACCTCAAGCCCGAGAACATCCTGCTCGACGCAGAAGGCCACATCAAGTGAGTTGTACTACTGTATATGTATATATTTACACTGCATCTCCTCCCTTTTCTTGTCATACCTGTTCAGTGTCCCTGACCCCAGGCTGACCGACTTTGGTCTGTGCAAGGTTGACCTCAACGGCACCCTGGGCGCCCGTACCTTCTGCGGCACCCCCGAGTACATGGCCCCCGAGGTCATCCTCAACCAGGGCCACGGCAAGGCAGTCGACTTCTGGGCCCTCGGCACCATTGCATACGAGTTTGTGACCGGGCTGCCCCCCTTCTACAGCCGCGACAGGCGCCAGATGTACGAGCGCATCATCTCCAGCCAGCTCACCTTCCCTCCCCACGTGTCCCGGTCCTGCCAGTCCCTGATCAGAGGCCTCCTCATCCGCAACCCCAGGCAGCGTCTGGGGTGCAGGGAGAAGGGCATGCAGGAGCTGAAGGAGCACCCGTTCTTCTTCAGCCTGGACTACGACAGGGTGTACCACAGACAGGTGAAGCCGGTGTTTGTGCCCAGTGTGAGGCATGCCTCCGACACCGGCAACTTTGATGCCCTGTACACTGCGTGCCGTGACGTCGAGAACGACCAGGAGCTCGACATTGGGGAGCACCCCCCCGTCGACAACACCGAGTGGGACGGGAGGGGGAAGGACCCCTTCGTCGGGTTCAGCTACATTGCAGACCACGCCGTGCCGCCTGCTCTGTCTAGAGGCAAGGACGGACACGGCCACCTGTCCCTGGGCACCCAGGACCTGCTCATGAGTGCCTCTGGGGACGTGCCCCTCTTCTCGCAGCCCTCCGCCGACCTGGGCTCCACCTTTGCGGCAGAGATGGAGGTGGGCACCGGTGATCAGGACGACAGCAGCAGTGACGACGGGTCCTACCCCCAGGACATGCCCGTTGGGATGCAGGGGGTGGTGTCCAACCAGGGAGACCTCTTCCAGCTAGGCCCAGAGAACGACGACGACGACGACGACGACCTGCCCGACTCCGACGGCTTCAGCAGCGACAGCTTCGACTCTGACCGGGACTCTGACAGTGTGTGAGGGTGTGTGTGCCTAGGGCTGGGCAGTAGGGAGTAGTTTGGATGCCCGGCTGTCTTTTTATTCTATCATTACCGTGTGGTTAGTACAATGTTCTAGTTTTCATATATATACATAGATTTGTTCGTGTCCATCTGGTGTGAGTTTAGCAATATCGCTACTATGCATGAATCATGTCATCATGGTGATTGTCTCGTATATGTATGTTCAAGTTACTGATACAGTATCTGTTCTACTTGTCTATTCAGTCAAAACTATACGCATCAAGTCCCCTCATACAAACTACACGATGGATCAATGGTGGTCTCAGGTCGGTACTCAAATACCGAAGGAGACAATCACCAGACAGTAGAACATAGCACCCAAAGGCCTCTGTTGGACTATGGCGCATCCTATGCGGTTGGGTCTGCCGCAGGAAGGAGACCATGTGCGCAATAGCATTGGAAGGAAGACACCAGATCACAGCCAAAACAGCTCAGCAGGTGAGAACTCTGGACACAAGTACTAGTGCAATGCCATGATGGGTGACGGATGAGACCCAGGCAAAGGCCTTGAGTCACTAACATGATAGCCCGGGTGGCCCTGTGTGCTGATAGGGCAGGGGGGCAGAAGTAGAAGTAGGGGGAGAGGCAGAGTGGAAATGTGCCGCCCCTCAGTCCCCCCCCTCCTGATCAACCTGATCATCGATCCCAAACGCATCCAGCACGTTCTGGTGCTCCCCCCCTGCCAGGGCCTCGATCACGTCCTTGAGATCCAGACAGGCCCCATAGCTGTTGGACATGCCTGTCTTCTTCTGCCGCACAAACCCTGAGTCACACAGCACCCTCAGCAGGGTGCGGGACTCCTCCCCCCCCACCGTGAACCCCAGTCTGTCTGACAGGGTGGTGACCACATCTCTGGCAGTCACAGGGCGTGCCTTGCCTGGGGACTCAGATCTGATGTCGCAGAGCCACGATACGGCCAGCAGAGTGGCTGCCTGGTACCCCGAGAGGCTGGCCACCCCGACCAGACTGGGCTTGAGGGCAAAGAGGACCTGCCTCGGCTTGACACACGTGACACCGGAGGACACAGCATACGACACCGCCCGCTCTGCTGCGGATATCAACATGCGGCAGTCCCCCCCACCACAGGCCACCTTGTTGGCGAGGTAGGAGACTGCGACGGGGCTGAACTGCACAGCAGAGTCACCGGAGGAGGCAGCTGCACAGATGCGGGGCAAGACTGAGGTCAGAATGTCCTTCAGCTCGTCCTTCTCATAGGGCGGCACCTGGATACGGTGGCTGGAGTCTGCCAGACCGGGGAAGGAGGACAGGTCGTTGGAGAGCAGCACCAGGACCCTATCCGGACTGTCCTGCACACCCTGGATCAGCCTCCCCAGCTGGCTGTCGTTCAACACATCCCCCTCGTCTACAACCAGCAGCCTCACGACACGTGGGCGGGCACGAGGCCGACTGGCTGCCCCCTTTGTCCTCCTGCGGGGCCTCTGCTTGGCACCCACTGCGGTGGTCCATGCCGCAACAGGGGGAGGCAGTTCGGACGAAGGAGGACGCAGGGCATTCCAGTATGTCACCTTCACCCGCTTTCCGAGTGTAGACCGCCAGTAATCCATGGTGCAGGTCTTGCCAACACCAGGCTGACCTGAGACAATGATGAGACGTCTGGCATCTCGGGCCTCCCCAAGAGCCTCATCCCACGCATCGGCATATCTCTTTAACAGACTCTGACGAAACACACCCTTGTCCTCAGCAGGCATAGGATACTAATCGACGCAGCAACCCACTGGAAAGGTACAAAAGAGTTGACCCAGCCGTTTCAGCTGACTACACCCTTGGGAACAAAAACTCAGAGGCCAACCCTCAAATATGAAAAAGCTGTTGGAGTGACAGAGACACACCTATTTACTGCGTATCTGGTCCAGGTATAGTTCAGATGAGTGGGTCTCCTGAGGATCACAGTCAGTTGGTCAAGGGACTGAACTCACCTTTCCCTGAAAAGAGAGCTGCGACACTCGCTCAGTTTTCCTCCCTCCCCATTTCGCCCAAGGTAGCTGCCAAGCTCCTGCAGAAGCCAAAGACAAAGTCTCTCGCGTCCCTCATTGTGTCCCTGCTGTCTGATGAGAACGAGAGCGTTCAGGGTGCTGCAGTATGTGCCGTGTGCTCCCACTTGAGTCAGAAGACCCTTCCAATCTTCCTCACAGTTGGACTGGAGAGATCTGCTCTGGAGTGCCTTCCAGCCTCTCTCCCTGTGGTTGCTTCGATGGTTGCTGTCGACTGTAACCTTCTGAGTGACAGCGTTGTGGCCGCCGTTACCCCATTGGTGCTCTCGGGTCTCTCCCCTACGACAGACTCCCGTGATCTCACCCTGGCCTCTGCAGAGATTGTCGTCAACGGGTTCAGGCAGGAGAGTCAGAGTGCTGCCCTTGTCCAACTGCTTCAGCAGTGTGGTGCTCTAGCAGCTGCCGGAGGCTCTGACGTGCAGGAGATGCGCATGATCCATGCTGTGATTGCCATCTATGCTGGCAATGCCGTTCCGGTGTCTCACGTCCTCCCCACTGTGTCGTTCCCAATGCCCAGTGAGGCCCTGTCTATCTGCGACATGCTTCTGGAGGCACTGTACGAGCACCCTCAGCTATGTGCGACTCACCTCGCTGACCTCATCCGCATATCTGCCTCCGTGCCCCCTGAGGAGGCCCTCTCAGAGGCCTCTTCCCTGGCCACATACGCCGAGGTCCTGGCTGTGTGTGAGAGTGCAGCCAAGGCATTGCAGTGTGGAGTGGTGGCTGTGTTGGAGGCTGACCCCTGTGCCGCCGAGCTCCCGTCTGTCTCTGGCACTCTGATCCCCCCCATCGTGGCTGCCGCGGCCCTTGCTCTGGGCAGTGGTCAGGATGCCGCAGAGGCCCTGATGGGTGCCGCCAGGCTGCTGGGGTCCCTGGCATGGGAGAGGGGCGAGAGAGATGTGGTCGACATGCCGGAGCTCCCCCTCCTGCTCAAGGAGGAGGCAGTGGCCGCACAGGCCGTGTTCCTGCTGCGCTTCAGCACCGGTGCCGTCCCTGTTCTCGACGGAGTGCTGGCCCACTTCACCAAGTGGGGCAAGAGGGGGGTGGGGGCCATCTGTGAGTCCCTGGACGTGTGCTTTGACTGTGCGGCCAACGCTGCCGGAAAGCCCCTCATTCCCGCTGTCAAGGCCGCTGGGGCCTGGCTGAAGAAGCAGGGGAACCCCCAGGACGGAGAGCTTGCTGCCATGAGGGAGATGTGCATTGCCAATTGCAACCCTTGGTGCGCATATGTACAGGGCCAGTGAGCCCTATGCATTCTCTTGTCACTGTCCAGGGCTCCGACCAGAGTCTGTCACCACCCATTTATTACACCGTCTGAGTCTCAGCTGTCTCATGCGATTCGCCTCTGTCTCTTGTTTGCAGTGTGTTTCACGGCGATTCCCTCAGTTGTCTTTACAAGACTCCAATGCTTCGTTTATTCTAATCATCGTTAAATCAGTTGTCTGTCCTAGTTGGAAGCTCATCTATACAAGAAAGGCACTAGGCCCAGTGTTATTAAGTGAGATAGATCTAGATTAGATCATCGAGTATGATCGGAAGCCTATAGGACTCTCGGGCCCCAGTGTCAAGCATTGAAGAAACTTCAAAGTAAACTGATCCTCTCGTACAATGCTCTGGAACATGGAATTGCAGCAGTAGGGCAGCATGACTAGCAAAACGCAACGGACCGTTGTCAGGCCATGGTATAGACATACCCGTGAATGGGAGCATCAGACAACGATTCAACTCAGCCAGGAATGGACAGAATAGTCAAGAGCTAGGAGTCCTGGGTCGGTTTCGCAGGAGTTCCAAGTGGGAACGCGACGTATCGATGTTGTCCGACTCCGACCCCAACAGACTCTGTCTCCTGTGTACGAGAACGCGACCGGGAGAAATCAAGAAGTACTGAGGACCCAAGTGTCCGTTGTTTCTGCACTGAGTATACCTCCCCATCAACCTCAACTGCAATTGGCACCTGCTCTGAATCAGCCTGCGATAAGACACTGAGGAATGGCATAATGGGAATATACCAGAGTGATTGACAGGTTACTCACCAGAACATCAATGCTATTCGCCGTCATAGTTCTGCCCAGTCTCCCATCTGCATGCGGCACCTGAAACACTAGCGGAATGTACTCGTCCTCGAAGGTCTCGCTCACAAGCTCATCGTCTGAAGTCATGTTGAAGGTAGATACTAGGCCTAGTAGACAAGAGACTGATGTTGGGAATCAAGTCACACATTTTTGGGACAGAAATTGAGAGGGTCCAAAGTGGACCGTCCACTGGAGTCAGACTGTCAGAGTGACAGAGTCAATGCTCAGGGTCTCATTGCTCCAAATGCAGCACTGTCACTCCAGCTCAGAAACCAAAGCTGAGTTATACAGGCAGACGAGATTAAACCGAAAAGACCTCCCTAATACAACTGGAAGGAGAGAGAAAACATTCCACTTCAATACATAATGAAAACAGTGCACACAACATGATGACCACATAGTCTCAAGACATTTACTTCACTGCTAGAGACCAGTCATTCCCTATCCATTTAGTAGATGGTGCGGGTGACCTTGGCGTGGGCGTTGAGCCTGAGGAGAGCGTTCCTGTTCTTCAGGGGGTTCACCTTGCGGAGGGTACGGCGGGCCTGGACCTGGGGCTTGCGGAGGACAGCCTGCACGGACTCGGATCCAACAATGCGGAGGAGGTCGGTGGTCTTCATGTTAGAAGAGGGCAGGGTGTATCCGAGCTTCTGCTCAGAGGCCTGGGTGAAGGTTCCGAAGACGGAGTCCAGAGCCTCGAAGGCAGGGCGAGTCCAGATGATGAGACGTCCCATGTGGCCACCAGGAGCGAGGTCAAGGAGGTTCATGCGGGTGACGTCAGCAACATCAACACCGGCGATGTTACGGAAGGCCTTGGAGATGCCGTTGTCGGCAGCGTAGACCACAAGGGGTCCCTTGCGCTGCTTGTAACGCCTGTTCCTCATCTTTCCGAGACCGGCACGGATGGTCCTGGAGTCAACCACCTTCTTGATCTCAGCGTCAAGGCCAAGAGCAGAGATGACGGAAGCAGCCTCCTTGGTCTTCTTGATGGACTCCACGGGGGTGTCCACAACGATGGGGAGGTGGGGGAGGTTGCCGATCTTGTGTCCGCGGGCGGTCACGAGAGCAGACACGGCAGAGGCAGCGAGGGCGGAGACAACGGCAAAGCGCTTGACGTTGACGTTCACCTTCCTGTGCCACCTACGGTGGGTGCGGGTGGGGTTGTACATGTGTCCGCCACGGGTCATGTTACCGTAGGCACCCTGTCCAGCGCGGGAGGTTCCGGAGCCAGCAACACGGGGGATACGGGCAACGGCACGGCCGGGACCCCAAGAGGTAGCGCAAGCCTGGGTACCAGCGTCCTTGGACACGGCGTAAGCCTGCCTGTGGTTCTTGGCGATGTTGGTGTGGACGAACTGCACGATATCGGGGCGGATAGGGGCGTTGAACACAGCGGCACGGGGGATGGTCTCAACCATCTCCCCGGTGAGTCCGAAGACAGAAACAGTAGCTGTGGCAGACATTCTAACAGTCGACAAGAGGCTTCTGACGCCATTCTGGCAGCTCTGCGTATCTGACCATCATGCCATTGTCGGAGACTCGGAAAAATCCGAAAGAGCCACATGCATGTTGCATGTGAACCACCATCCACTTTAGGAGTTAGCTCAACAATTCTTGTGTTTGGGAATAAATTAATGACAAGCTCTTTTAGCAGATAGGAGTACAACCCTTTTGCCAAATATATTTTTGGCTTGGCAATTCATGATGACACTCAGCACTACCTCATTCTAGGGTCGAAACTCATGGACTCTCCGCAAGTGGCGGACCAGCTGAAGCTGGAGGTACTAGGGACATACTATATTATTGTAATTGTGCCTTTTGGGGGCAGATATTTGATTTTCTCTTCATGGCTACTTTAAGACCCTTGCTTCGTCCTCTATTCACTTCAGATAAAGAAGCTGAGATCCAAGGTGATCCAGTCAGATGAGGAAATCCTCCGTGGCGAGAAGCTGAAGCGTGAGTTGGTAGAGACTGAGGCACAGCGGGAGAAGCTCAACCAGACTATTGATTCTGGTCGTGACCGCATGTGTCAGCTGGAGGAGGAGCTGAAGAGACTTCAGGCTCGTGAGAGTGAGATCCGGAATCTGCTACTTGTTGCTCGTGCTTCCAACAGGCGGCTGATTGAAGACAACAGTGTGCTCTCGAGGCAGCAAGGCACCTGTGAGTCAGCCACTCTGAGAGAGAGGGAGAAGGCCACGAACCTTCGTCAGGAGGTCGAGAGGCTCAATGTGGTTGTGAGTGAGCGTCGTAGAGAGCTAGCAGAGGAGAGGTCCCAGCTCCAGTCAGTTTTGGAGGCCAGAGACACTCTGTCTGCCAAGCTGCTGACTATGGAGGCCTCCCTGGACAACCTTCGTCAGCAGATGGTGGATGCCAGGACTGACCTTGCTACTAGTCAGAGACGTCTGGCTGAGCTGAAGGAGGCTGCTTCTCGCCAGGTTGGGTCTCGACTCCACTTGGAGGCTGCACTGGAGTCCACCCGTGAGGCTCACCGTGTGCGTGTTGCCGAGATCAAGGAGGAGCATGCCAAGGCAGTCAAGGACCTCATTGAGCTGGGAGAGTCCAGGGTCAAGAACCAGCGTGATCTCCTGGCCCGGCAGCTCCAGGCTATCCAGGGCTTGGTGATCAGTAGCGAGAGAGCTGTGGAGGAGAGAAGTGAGCTGGCTAGACAGATTGGTGAGGAGCAGATGTCCATCCTCCAGCGGGAGAAGGAGGTGTGGGCCACAGCCAGACAGAGGATCAGGGCCCTGGAGGCCGAGACCGAGACGGTGAAGGCCCAGCTGAACGTGACCCGCACCCGTGGGGACCACGAGATAGCCCAGCTGTCCAACCAGGTCGAGGGTCTGGAGCACGAGCTCAGAGAGGCAGAGAGCGTGACCTCTCTCGGGGCATCGACCCTCGGCCAGACCAGGGTGAGCAGGCGTGAGGCTGCGCTGTCCCTCAATGCCGACAAGGAGGCCCTGGCAGCTGAGCACGCCATGCTGCTCGACGAGGCGGCAGGACTGAGGGGCGAGCTCATTGCTCTCTCTAGGGACAGACCCCCCACTCAGGGTGCACCAGGCTCCCGCAGAGTCTCCCGCACTCCCTCTCCCCCCGTCTCTGCCACCGCATCTGACGGAGTTGATGCCAAGGCCGAGGTGAACGCTCTTGTGAGCTCAGTGGAGGGTGTGATTGCCAAGGCCAGTGCCATGGCCTCTTCTCTCGAGACAGAGGTTGTGTGCTCTGCCTGCAACATGAGGGTCAAGGAGTATGCCGCCTCCATCCCCGAGGACGGCGTGCCCCCTCCCCTCCTCCTCGTAGTTCCATGTGGCCACCCCCTCTGCTACAATTGCTGGAGTGCAGTGGAGACTGCCGGTCAGTGCCCAGCATGTCGCAAGTCAATTGTGAGGGCAGTCCCCAACACCGGCGTGATTGCCATATCCCAGCATCTGCAGAAGCACAGAGCTCGCATAGCAGCCCTCGTTGGTGTGGTGGGAGAGGCGAAGAGCATCCAGTGAGTATTTCACGTTTGTGGGTATCGCCAGAATATGTATAATAGACACTTCTGTGTTACTAGGCCGAGTATTCTGACACTTGAGTTGTTAATTGATCCACCATATCAAGAGTCATGGACCCCAACTCAGTGGTCAACGACTTGCTGTGACTGGAAAGAGTCAATCCACTCCTGCCACATGCTACATTCATCTAGATCTATAAACATATGTACGTCACAGTGTGTCACTGAGTGAGCACAGTGGAAAAGGGTCAATTGGTCAACACAAAAACTTGAACTCATAGTCAGAGGTCGAGGCTGATCTTCTCCTCTCTGGAGGGCGATATAGATGGTTCCGACCCGTGTGAAGCGGTTAGTGGTGGATACCAATGCTATTATTCACCGGAGTGAGTTTTGGAACTATGCTGAGGAGTTGTATACCGTTCCAGAGGTGATTGCAGAGGTTAGGGACCCAGCAAGCCGCACATGGCTCAGCCAGATGCCTGTTAAGCTCACTGTGCTCTCAGCAAGCATGGAGCATCGTAGGGCTGTGGCCAGCTTCGCCAAGCTGACAGGAGATTTCCGTTCTCTTGCAGTTGCAGATATGCACCTTGTGGCTCTTGTTCGGCAGCTTGACGTGGATTGCCACAGTGGCTCTGACTCCCATCTGCGTGTTGCCCCTGTTAACAAGTACAGTAACAGAGGGAAGAGGACAGCGCTCGTGAGGCCTACCCATCCAAAGGCCAAGGAGGAGACGACTCCCGTAGTTGACTCTACCCCTACTCAGGAGGAGGTGGCTAAGGAGCCAGAGGTCCCAGCTGTGCAGAGTGAGCAGGTGGTGGAGGCATTTGTACCAGTTGTTGCAGAGGCTGATGATGGAGACGAGGAGGAGGAGGTCAAGCCTGTCGTAGAAGAGACAGAGGCCGTATCTGAGATTTCCCCCAGCACTGCAGCTCCTTCCAGTCCCACCCCCGCACCCCTCGAGTCTCCTGTGGCAGCTCCTGCTCCTGTTGAGCAGCCCCGTGCTCTTATGCTGAGTGGTGACTTCCCTATGCAGAACGTGTGCATGCAGATGGGTCTGATGGTGATGCCTGAGGACGGCAGGGTCATCAAGCGTCTCAAGACATTCGTCACAAAGTGCTTCAGCTGCAGCTCCATCCTTGGAGTCAGTCCCAAGGGCAAGTGGTGCCCCAAGTGTGGCAACTCCACCCTGTGCCAGGTGTCCCTCACCCTGGACAAGTGGGGGGTGCCCCACTATGGCAACAACCCCCACATCAACGTCAAGGGGTCCAAGTTCTCCCTCCCTGCCCCTGTGATGGGCAAGGCAGGCCGCATGCCAGCGGCACCCACCGTGGCAGCAGACCAGCACCCCCACGAGATGAGGATCCAGCAGGAGAGGGAACGCAAGGCAGAGCGTAAGGCTAAGGAGGGCCGCGTCGAGGCCAACCCATTTGCTGGGGCCGCTGTGTCTTTCTTCACAGGGTCCATCAACGGTCCAACTTCCAGGCTTGCGGTGAGTTGTGCATTGTATTCCTAGTAATTACGCGTACAATGCTGATCATTATGTGTATTTGCTATTTTCGGTTATTGTCCTCCTGACCCCTAGGATGTGACCTCCACTCCCCAGTGGGAGAAGAGGAACCCTAACGTGTCTAGGAAGAGGACCAACAAGAAGAAGAGGAACAGAAAGAAGTAGGCCTGGTGCTGTTGTTTAGTGTGTTGACCCTTGTGTATCCTTTGAGGTCGTTGTGTTCGTTATCCGTTACTTTGTTGCCAATGACAGCTTGACCAGCCTGCCGCATTTATTAAATAGACTCGGAGCTATCCTGTTACATGACTGCGGTCTGGAGAGGACAGGGCCTTACTCTAGTATCTCCTCATATTGTATATATAGTGGAATACATGGTATATCTCTAAGCATTGTGGATATATATCTACATCCATGATAATGACACGTTGTGTCACACAATGAATAGGAATCCGATGTACTGGTATGTGTCTTTCTGATGTACTACGGCTGGTATGTCTCACTCAACTCGAGTCAGATGATAGTAGTGTTTTTGCCAACTTGGGTCCGACTCGGACCGTCCGAGTCAGTAGCTAAGTGTTAACCCTCCATACAGAAGCTACACCTCACCACGTGTGTATACCTTAGGTGCTCGGGTCTTACTTCCCCGGAAGGGCAGTGAGCTAGGGCCCTCCGTCCCCGGTTATGAGTCGCTATACGCTGGTGGGTTGGGATTTATGTCTCAGATAAGAGTGTTATACATATGCACTCACTTTCAGCTGCATCCTTTGCCGACTGTTGATCTAGAAGCCATCATACACTCGTATGCAGCGAGGGATACCCATACCGATGATATCGTTGGGTTTCAATTGCTCCGGTGAGTTGTGTTACTTGCCAATAATGTCCTCTTTGACTTAGACTGTTGTAGGGTCTCTCTCCTTCGGTATCCTAAGCCCAGAGTGCCAGATATTGATGCAGCAGAGGCTCTTGTGAAGCATGTGCAGTACCTGATAGACACTGTCCAGCCTACCATACTGAAGAGTGTTGTGCAGTACTATGCTGTGGGAGTAGTGGACCACACGGTCCTTGGTGGGCTTGGATCTAGTTCCAATGCCACATTTGTTTACATAGTAAAGGTATATATGTATATATGTATAATATTGTATGATGGTACTCAACATCAACTCTCCCTTCTAATATATTCTTTCCTTACCCACAGGAGCTCCACCGGTACACCCTTGCCTGTGCTCTGAGGGCCCTCTACCCCTCGTGCCATCCTGACACTGGGTCTCTCCCTCCTGCGTGTACCTCCCCCATCTACAGGGACGGGGCACTCACGACCTCTGCCCTTGTCCACCTCCTTGGCCTAGTGTCCCGCCCCCTCCTATCCGTGCACAGCACAGGGCAGGGGGTAGGGCATGGCTACTTCGGCCCCAGCTCCCTTGTGCTGACTGCTGGGTCGTGTGTCCTGGACTCCTGGGGCATTGTGCCTCTGGTCACCGCTCTGTGGCACGGAAGGGGGAGGGGAGAGGGACAGAGAGACACAGCTGAGGTGCTGCGGAACGTGACCATAGGTAACCCTGCTAGAGCCGGGTGTGAGTGTCAGAGTGTGGGTGTAGGGGATGGGCAGGACGGGGTGGCAGAGGAGGAGGAGGAGTCAGAGGGGTTCGATGTGTCTGAGGCAGAGAGAGGCCTGGAGGGTGGGGATGCCCAGTCCGTGTCTCAGGCAGTGCAGGACGACACACCACACGACACCCTGCCCCACTCCTTCCCATGCACCGTCTCCCATGATCTATACAGGGTGGGGCTGCTGTTGAAGAGTCTCCTCGGGCCCACTGGGTCTGAGTACCCCCGTCCCCTAGCTGTGTCCCGCCTAGTAGACACCCTGCTCTCTGCCGATGTCTCTGCGACATCCCAAGGTGCTGCACTCACACGGTGTGTGGAGGGTGCCTCAGGCCGGGGGTCTCTAGACAGAGAGGGGTGTGCCAGGGTGCACTCCATCCTCAGGGAGCTGGCCTCACAGGAGAGGGCACATCACAGGGCAGAGAGAGAGTTGGCAGGACAGGGAGGGGACCTGCGGCTGCGGATGATGGCTCTGGGGTCTGGGTTACCAATACCCACTGACACTGATGCAAGCAAGGGGGACGGTACAGATGAGGCCCTGTGTCTACAGGCTCTCCTAGACTGTGACCACCTGCCCTGGTACTAGGGGGTCTGTTTCATATAGATGTGTATCATATAGTGGAATATTACTAATGTCACCATTCTTCACGGAACACCACACAAAAGACCTAGTTCAAAGAGGGAATATGGAGTTCCAGTCTGCAAACTCTATTTGCATCCTGGTACGTACTCAGCTAAGCATTGGGTATAGCTGCTGACGCTCTCGAGTTGAGTCTCCACTACTATCTGCATTAACTCGTGGTCCAAGTCCAGGTCGCCTATGGGTATCAGACGGTATACAACCTCAGTGCCACCTGACGCAGGCACACCCTCCTCTGCCTCGGACCCCTCCCCCCCTGACCCGGCTGTCTCCTGCTGCACATCATGCACCATCACTCCCACAGACAGGTCGGGGGGCTCAGCCTGGCCCCCCAGCACAGGCCGCAGTGCCTGGAAGATGGCTGTCTGCAGCAGGAGGAGGCGCATGGCACCGTACTGTGAGACGTGTCTGATGTGGGTCTTTGCATTGTCGGACAGGGCCTGCATGATGCGGAGGCCCACTAGACGGAGGAAGGGCGCCCTGACCCTAGCCGGCAGCCCCTGCCCCACCCTCAGGGCCTGCATCATGTAGAGCAGCACTCTCACCACCAGCACAGGGGTAGCAACGGACACAAGGTGGGTCGAGGACCCAACAGTGTCACTGGTGGGGTCGCTGTTGGGGAGGGGGGACCCTAGGGTGCCCCTGTCCCTCTCAGTCGGACACCCCCGCTGGATGCTGAGACGCAGCGTGGCGTTGACGTCTGTATCGTTAGAGAACCCGGTGTACACGTGCTTCATCCTCAGGATCCGCTGCTCCACCTCACCCACTATGCCCTGCGTCACAACACCCACAAGGGCTCTCAGGGTCTCATCCAGAGCAGCTGCCACTATCTTCCGCGTGGTCCCTGCCTCCTGGCATGTCACTGCTAGAGGCATCACATTCTGAAGGGGGCGGAACGGCTTGGGGCGCTGGTACTGACCAGGCCCAGAGGTGCCCCTGAGAGAGCGGTTGAGCCCCTGGCCAGTGGGTGAACTGGAGGGTGCACTGCGAGCCGACATGGAGAGACCCGAGGTGGGAGAGCCCCTAGCGTTGGGGGAAAGGGCAGCGGTGGGCAGGGAGAGCCTGAGGGGGGACATGCTGACCCCCGGCCTCACACCGCCCCTGCCGCCCTTGTCCTCACTAGACCCCAGGGACAGACGCGGCACCTCCCCCATCAGCCTACGCTGGGCAGCGGTGGCCCGCGACTCCACTGGCGCCACCACCTTCTTAGTCTTCGATTCCCTTCCTGACCCCGACCGTGCCCCCTTTCTGCCCTGTGCGGGAGAGGGAGAGGGAGAGGCTCTGAGCAGGGCAGGGTGGGGTGCCATCCTAGCGGCCTCAGTGAGTGTGGTGTTGGCTATGCCCTGGGACATGGGCAGGCCAAAGTGGTCACCCAGCCTGGCTGCCAGCACAGGCAGGAGCAGAGTCCGGGTGGCCTCCAGGTCTGCCACAATATGGACCAGAGACTCAATCAGGGGGGTGGCCTCTGAGTCAGAGGGGGTGGATGGCCCAACTGGCATGTCCTTGGCCGTCCACCCTGACTCCCCCAGGCCCTGCTCCCTGCTGGGTCCGGCACAGTCGGCCTGGATCACGGCCTGCTCCGGCATCAGGGGCAGGTACCGGTGCATGTCCTCGTCAGATACATCCCCCTCCAGGCCCTCGGGGCATGGGAAGGGGTCGAGACCCCTAGACAGGGCAACAGTGCGCCCAGCGGCATATCTCAGTGCATCCACAAACACCTTGAACAGGCCGAAGAAGAGGCGCTGTCTGTACTCCTCCCAGTGGGACAGGTCCTCCTGGGCAGCCCCCTCGGCCGCATGGGCTGACGCATCGAACGACACGTCCCGCAGCGACCCCCCTACAGCCAGCACCACAGCAGGGAGAAGGCGAGACCCCAGGCCGAGGTCCCCCGTGCTGGCCTCTCTAGCAGCTAGGGTCTGACCTATAGTGTCTGCACTGAAGACACTGAAGATGTCGCCATGGGTAGAGGCATCTCTGAGGCCACAGAGCGCCAGAAGGTCACGTCTCAGAAGCTGGGACGCATCCATCCGAACACTACCCGCCTCGTTCTCCCCGGCCACGTCTAGGTCGTCATAGGACTCCTCTAGCGTTGCCCCCACCCCTCCAAGCATGTATTCGTTTGGGATGTTGGTGCCTGGCACATACAGACCCCATGCATTCCTCAGCAGACGCACGGCCTCTGCCCCCAGGCCATTTGTGAATGCACAGGTGGCACTAAGCAGGGAGGCGTTGATCCCACTGCGGCCCAGCACCGTTACAGGCAGCCCAGCCTCCACTAGACGAGCCAGACTGCGGCGCATGCCCCTGACCAGACGGGACATGCCGAGGGTGGGGGGCTCGGGGGCCATGTCCTCTGAGACAAACAGGGCGTAGATGCCTGAGGCAAGCGCCGATAGTGGTGCCGTGACCTGCTGGATCAGTCTCTCTCTCTCCCTGCCAGACTGAATCAGAGCCGACCCTCTCTCCCACAGGGTCCCTACAGCCTCTGCCGCAGCACAGACGTCGGCTGTGAGGGTGTTGAACATCTCAATGAGGGCGGCATAGTCCATGGGGGGGAGCTCACTGTTGGCAAACATCAGCTCTGAGATGTGGGTGGTGGCATACCGCACTCGGATGGGGCAGGCGTCGGGGTGGGGGGGGCCGTCCAGGTCGTCATCCGAGTCTAGGCCGTCGAGGTCATCCGGCTCACTCTCCTGTGCCCTGTGACCCCATGGGTAGTGGGAGTGCCGGGTGTCGGGGATGTGCCGGTGCCTGAGCATGGAGAGGGAGGGCGACCCCAGCCCCATCCTCGACATCTCTGCCCCCCTGGCATAGGACAGGGCCTGCAGACCGGGATCCTCCTCGGCCTCCGTCTCCATCTCTGCTATCCGTCTCAGGCACTCTGTAACATGGGCATCCCTCTTGGTAGTATATGCCGTAAACAGGTCTGCGGCAGAGGTAGCCAGCTCGGCGCTCTCCCTCTCGACCTCCAGCCGGGCTGCAGTCCGCTCCCTCTCCCTCTGCCCCTCGTTCAGAGCATTGGCATTGGTTGCAGGGCTGGAGAGGCCGGGTATCGCCCCACGGTTACGGGGGAGAGAGAGAGAGAGAGAGAGACGGTGGAACTGAGACGACCCCTGTGTCTCGGCCTGACTGTATAGGGCGTCCACCTCCTTGGACACGTCCTCCACACACTCAGACAGGATCCCCTGCGACACAATGCGGAGCACCTTCCCGCTACTCGATCCAAACTGGCCTATCTGGGAGGATGCGGCACGTACTCTGACAAAGGCAGAGAGAGACGTCCTCACAAACGCCAGGAGGCCCCTATCTGCGTCAGATGTGGCATGCTCCAGCGCATGGAACACAGAGTCCAGCTCGGACAGAGGGGTGTCGCGATACCTGCCAATCAGACAGGGGGATACTCACATCATATCTCTCTGCAGGATGCATACACTCTACATCTACGCACCTATCCGCTGTGAGCCTGGCGATCTCCTGGCCGACCCTGTATGTGCCTCTGAGGGTGACCTGCGACCCAGGGAAGAGGCCGACATAGGGCAGGACCCCATCCTTGGACACGGCCTTAGGGAGGGGGACTGCCATTGGAGACTGGGGGGCGGCACCTGTGATAATGACAGCCTTCAGAGTACCGTCACAATGGGTCAGAGCAACTCTGGAGTCACGAGGGAATACAACATATTAAGTGTATTATAGTAATAATATCTGCCAGACAGACTCTGCCTCACATACACACGTTCGAGATATCGAAAACAACCACAAAACACACCCGTCAATAGTAACACAACCAGAGATACCAGTACCAGTGGGCCTACCTGTCCCCGGGCATCAGAGTGCGACCACGAACCACACTCTTCCTCTTGTCTCTGGACCCAGGCTTCCCCCCCTCTAGCAGCTTGTATGACCCCAAGAGACCCACTGCATCCTGCTCGGGACTGGCACCTCCTGTGACACTGGCCACTCCAATGACACCGACTGCTATGCGGCTCACTCGCTCGACATCCATCACCCAGCACACCCACTCTGTGCCACTGTCACCTGTCCCAATCATCCTCATCTCGCCACTCTCAACACCTGGCAGGCGCAATAGCGCATGGGCAATGCCTGTGGCCCCCAGATCAAGGGCAATGGACTGCTGGTCACCCACAAACTGGACGTTATTGGCATTGGAGAGTGGTCTCTTCACTAACCGCCCCAGATCCACAAACGACGCCATGTCTCGGTCCTATTTAGACAAGGACGGAGACAACTAGCTCAAGGGTCTGTCGGTATGAGATATGATTACTAGCCAGGCAGAGCCTGTATTGAGAAGGGAGTGACCTACCGTGGTACTTTGAGTTCTTCTTTTTGTTGTGAACCCTTTTGTCATCTTGACCTGTCATAGTATTCCAGCCTCTCTTACCTAGCCTGTCCCCCCACTCCGGCCCTGTCAATAATGTCAGGGGACGGGGTGATGCAGCGAACCAAGAGTGAGATCGCAAGCTCTCCCCTTGCGCTGGAATCGCAGAACCGTGTGTCATCCTTTAGATCGTACGTGATGCTGGGTATTCTTATATGTCATATACAGGAACCTTTTCCCCGATTCACCTCAGGAAGCACTCAGCTTTACTGACGCAGAGGCGTCAAGTCCAAGAGAGGAATGAGCTTGATCGGAAGGCTAGGGGTATGTATGGCATGGTACTCTTGCATTGCCAACTTCACTGTGGTCTCTTTGGAGTGTGGGGTGCTCCTCTTGGCCAGTGCGATACTCTTGGTTGTCTCATTATTGCCTCGTCTTATCCCAGGCCTCATACCTCGGATCTCCAAGGCTGCCAGACAGCTGGAGAGAGACATCTTGAGGGTACGTTCAGCGGTCGAATTATTTCTAGGCCAATATACTTCGAGTTTCTATCCCCCCCCCCCCTTCTCTCTCTCTCCCCCACCCCCTCATATGTGATGTGGTCGGTATGCCTCATGCCAGGTTGTCCATGAGATACAGACACTGGAGGACAGGTCCGATGCTATCAAGGTGGGTGTATTTGTTGATATGTATCGTCTCCTCCGCAGTCTTCCACTGCTCCTCCCCCCCCCCGGAGTCTGTCTCTCCTCCCCCAGACCTCCTCAGAGGCCTGTATTATATAGCCTCGTGCAGTCTTGCCCTCCCCCCCCCCTTTTCCCTCTCTCTCTCTCTCTCTCTTATACCAGACCTCCTCAGAGGCTGAGCATGTCTCTGTGCAGGAGAATCTGAAGACCGAGCGCAACATGATTCTGGTGGATGCAGACAGGCTTCGGAAGCAGCTGGCTGACCTTGAGAGCCGGGTTGAGTCCACCCAGGGTGTGCTGGACAGTGCGAGGAGAGAGGCAGAGGCGGAGGCTGCCCAGATAGAGACGGAGCTGGCAGCACACTCTGAGAGGTCTAAGGGGCTGGTAGAGCAGGTCCAGGCGCTGCATGTAGAGGCCGAGGCCACGCAGGCTGGGGCAGAGCAGCGGGTGGCGAGTGCCATCAGAGTGGTGGAGGAGGAGGAGGCTGAGGTGGAGAGGCTGAGAGACACCATAGACTCTCTGGAGGCCAAGCTGCAGCTGGTGGGTATGCACCCCACCACCGGTTCCTCAGATGCCGGACCCACTGCCGCAGTCTCAGCCTCCAGCAGGGAGTACGACCAGCTGGTGCAGAGGAGAGACCTGCTGCAGAGGCGGCACGAGCTGGTGCTGTCGGGTGCCCCCTGTGTCACGGCCTGGCTGGATGCATTTGGTGACGCACCCCCCTCGGGACAGGCCATGCAAGGTGGGGGCTGCATGTGTATATGTATTATATGTGTGTATATACTCTACTTCACACACACTCACGTCACAATAGCCCACCCCAGGTCCCGAAGGTGACACCCACGTCCTGCCTGCCCTGGAGGCTGTACTGCCCACTGTGCCCAGTGGCAGAGAGGGGATGGAGGCCGAGCTGGCACAGAGGAGAGAGGCCTCGGTCAGTGCAGGACAGCACCTGGAGGCTGTGAGGCAGAGGGTCACTGAGGCAAGGGTCGCTCTACAGGAGGCAGAGACCGTCCTGCAGGGTCTATCCATTGATGACACCAGACCCCAGGCTGCGGCTGATGCCCCTGCTGATAGTGCATATGCCGCAGACCTCGTGTCTCTGTTTGAGGAGGGCGATACCCAGCAGGTCAGGCGTCTGGCCGAGGTGCGGCGGATGGCGGCAGAGCTCAGGCGCAGGCGGTGTGTGACGGAGGATGCACACACCAAGGAGACCCAGGCCATACAGGAAGAGCTGGAGACAGCACAGGCACGGTCTACCGCCCTCTCTGCTAACTGCACGTCCCTGCACGATGCGGTGTCTGAGGCAGCCCAGCAGGTGGGGGGCAAGGGGCAGGCAGAGGAGGCAGTGAGGGAGATAGACGCCAGGGTGGCTGGGGTGGAGAAGAGGATCCAGGAGCTGGGGTCACTGCAGAGGGAGGAGGAGGCAGAGGCAGAGGCAGAGGCAGAGAGGGCAGAAGAAGAGAGGGGGGCCCTCCTCGACCGACAGGATGTGATCCTGGCGCAGACCGCTGAGGAGGCCAGGGTCCTAGACGCCCTCGACAGGCACAGGCCCCGCGCCCTCTCCCCCAATGCCCCCCTCGCACACATATGCGCTACTCTACAGAGTGCGTCTGAGGCCTTTGGGGTCAGGCGTGCTGCTGTCTCCGCTGTACAGCAGTATGTGCTGGCCTCCCCCAGTGTGTATCCCAGAGGCATGCAGACCCGGCTGACTGCCCCTCTTAGGGAGGATGTCCTGGTGGCCTTGGGGGAGAGACGGGCCGAGCTGGAGGCCCTAGGGGAGGGCACAGACGCGGCACAGGGGGATGCCCATGTCATATCTCTGGTCATACCCCACCTGATGGGGTGGGAGGACACAGAGGGAGGGGCAGAGACAAAGACAATCGGTGAGTGTATACAGTGAATGTCCATATATTGTATTGCTTTTCTATTTTCATCTGTTGTGGTGTTGTGCAGCGTGTATGTCTCATGTGTCTCTCTTTACCCCAGACGAGGAGGGTGCAGCGGTCCAGGCCCAGGAGAGGCGCATCTCGGGTCTCCAGGCCTCTCTCATGAGGGAGGTGGAGCAGGCAGCGGCTGAGTATGTCTATGCAAAGACTAGCGGACCAGAGGACCCCATGATCAGAATCATATCGCCACTCAGACGGGAGCCCGGAATTCTACTCAGGTAGGAGAGCGATCACTATGCCATTGGTATCTACACCTCGTCGTAACTGGTCCTTCGTTAATGTCTCACTCCAGGCGGTACCAGCACCAGCACCGGCTGCTTCAGGAACTAGAGGCCACATCTGAGGCCCTGGAGGCCTTGGAGGCCAGGGTAGAGGTACTCACACACACAAATGTTACTCTAGTCTCATACCCTTCCCCCCCCCCCCTCTTTCACTGAGCAGGGCGCAGCAGCAGGGCGAGGTTGTGGCCAAGTGCCAGGCCAAGACAGCTGAGCTGAGGGACTGGCTGGTGGCAGCGGGCAAGCGCCGTCAGGCCGTGCAGAGTGCCCTGGTCATGTCGGGAGAGGAGGATGAGGCCCTGGTGCACTCTCTGGAGCAGAGGCGCAGTCTGAGACAGGCCGAGGAGGCCAGAGATGCCTGTCTGGTGAATGTGGCCAGGTGAGGGGGGGTGTATGCGGTATAGTACGCATCTACTGACAAGTGTCGGTCTGTATTGCTCACGCCAGGCTGACCCGGTCCCTTGCCAGTGCCCATGACACCTTCGCCGAGTATGCCCGTGTGGTGGATGCCAGACTGGCTAGACTAGACGCAGAGGCAGCATCCATCGAGGAGGCCTGGGAGGGGAACGCAGACACCTCCACCCTGGCCCAGTCCCTGGGTGCCTCTATGCCTATGGGTACACAGGACTCAGAGACCGCAAGGGTCACTCCCTCGGGGGGATCACTCGCAGAGGTATCAGTGTCAGTCATCGCTGGATGCAAACTGTATCTGTGCCTCAACCCACCTCTAGTGTTCTCTATATACCCCTTACCCCAGGCCCTTGTGCAGGCAGAGGCTGAGCGTGAGAGGGCCCTGGCCCATGAGAGACAGGCCACTGTACAGGCCAGAGAGGTGGCAGAGCGGAAGCAGGCCCTGGCCGATGCCGATAGGGAGGAGGAGGAGGCCTCACAGGCAGTGGCCAAGGCGGCAGCATACGTGTGTCTGCTTGAGTGCTATCTGTTTGTTGACAAGAGAGACGAGGCCAGTGACGCCTTGGGGTCAGTGCTCGTGGCTCTGGACCAGGTATACAAAGAGTATATAGATGTATATATTGTGTGTGTTTTGTATATGACATTGTCCCCCCTGACCCCAGGCCCAGTTGAACCTGTCCAAGGCCGAGGCCGAGCAGGCTGAGCAGAGAGAGAGAGACAACACGGAGAGGAGTGCCCTGCTGGCCGACATCGAGGCTGCCCATGCCTCTCTGGCAGAGAGGGAGAGAGAGAGAGACCATGCCCGTGGGCTGCTGCTGCAGTGCAGGGAGGATCTGGCCGAGTCTCTGCGCCAGATCTCTGCCGCTGCCCAGCCCCTACAGGCTGAGCTTGCTGCCACACAGGACACCGTGTCCAGGACCAGTGCCGCCCTGGACAGCGTCAGGGCCAGGATCGAGGGCCTTGCCAAGCACCGCGACACAGACGGAGAGGCAGACGGCAGTGCCTCCCCCGGGGGGTCTGTGTCCTCGGCCGTAAGTGGCACCCTCAGAAGACTGGCCAGGGCGAGGCACGAGACCAGCTGCAGGGTAGAGGCCCTGGAGGGGAGGGCGGCTGAGGTCACAGACAGCATCCTCAGAGACGAGGTGGGTGGAGCATGGAGGGGAAGAAGGTCCTATGGGGGCGTGATTTCACAATATTGGCACGTCTGTGTTATAATATCTCGCCCATGCCTTACCTTAGGACTCGTACCGGTCGAGACGTGCCGAGCAGAGCCACCAGGCCCTGACCCAGATGGCCAGGGTCAGGAAGAGTGGGCTCGCCAAGTGCAGGTCGTCTCTGGACGCCATCCATGAGCACCTAGAGACCCTGGAGCGTATCAGGGATACCCTTGGGGACCCCTCGCTGTGTGTGTCTGCACCTGATGCAGACCTGATCGATAGGTATGGGAGATGGGAGATGGGAGATAATATGGGAAAGTAGTGGGGGTATGTGTATGAATAGGGTATTGACATGATGTGGTATTGTGGTTGTGATTGATTTTTACCCGCAGGATGCAGCGTCGCCTTGACCAGATGGGTGCTGATCTCCCCAGGGCCAGGTCCATCCAGAGGGGCAGTCCCACGGCCAAGTCCGGCACAGGTCTGGAGGGGAGCAGTCCACTGTCGCCAGGGTCTCCCTCCTCCCCCGCACCCTCCTCCTCACAGCCTGTCCTGGGTCTGTGCCACGTGGCCTCTCAGGAGCTGGAGGGGCCAGTGTTGTCTGTGTCCCCACACGTCAGAGTCCCGACCCACTCTCTGTCCCTCACCCAGACCCTGTCGCACAGGGACAGTGCCAGGGCAGTCACGCCTAGCATGGCCCACAAGGGTGAGTCACTATTATACTCATATACGATGCCCCCCTCTCCCCAACCCACCCCAGGCCCTGCCCTCCGTGCCCTCTCTGCCCAGATAGCTCTGCTGCAGGGCGGCTGCCTCTTCTTCACCGCTGCCCGGTCCCCCCAGTGCCAGGTGTACCTAGATGGCATCGACAGGCCCTTGGTCCATGCCCACTCTAGGGTGGTGCGTCTCTCTTCTGACCTGTCCCGTCTGAGAATGCTGCACTCTGAGACAGGGGTGGAGACGGGGGCCATCCAGACCGTCAACATGCAGTCGGTGGAGAGGGCGATGGCACACCCCACCCTGGCCCCAGGCTGGCTCAGGACACTCAGGGAGCCCAAGCTCATCAAGATCACACCCACACATGGTACGCGGCATTGTACTATGACTAGTATTCCTCTGTGTGTATAGTCTAACACCCTCCCACCCCAGGCAGCCCCGTGTTCCTGATGACCACGGAGTCCCAGGCCTGTGCCCACTCGTGGTGCGTGGCCCTCCAGACCCTGGCCGCATGGTCCCAGTGCAAGCTGAGGCTCAAGCGGTGTCTGCGTCAGAGTGAAGAGCTCGACGTCGACCTCATGTAATCACATTGTATTGTATTCTTAAGACTCGCTCACTAAATTGTGGCGTTTGTGTTGACTTGTAATACCTAGTCTTGATATTAGATTCACTACGACCCCTCTCTTAGAGGACATGGAAGTCTTTCCAATAGCTGATGAGTACTGCATTCTATATACCGTATAGAGTGCGAACAACCGAAAGGGACTCTAGGAACGGTGGACGGTCCGTGTGTCTACTAGGGTATCCACATACCACTTGTAACACAAGTTGTGGTGTCGGTTAACGGACAGTATTCAAGTCCTCCAAGTTGAAATCCAACACTATTCGGTCGGGTAAGAGTGATTACAGGGACGAAGTATCTATTCAATAGTCTTACATTGTAAGTTACAAGCCTACACACTTGCCGACCAGACGTACGCTCTTCCGTAGCACAAACATGATTGCCTTGGCAGCACCGTACATTGGTATCATCTCTGCCACAGACAGAAAGCACCAGATGGCAGCCTGCTCGTGGAGGTTGTCGGTGAGGAGGTAGGAGAGACCTGGGCCGGCAAGGAACAGGATGACGCCGCTGAGACCGGCCTCGACAGTGCCACGGACAAAGAAGGGGGCGAACATGAGGAAGGCGTGCAGGGACATGCTGGGCTTCCAGGGACTGTATGTGATGTCGACCATGGGGATGGACCAGCCGAGGTGGATGTTGCCGGTGAGGGTGCAGAGCTGCTCGCCCCTGAGCCACTCAGTCTGCACACAAAGGCCAGGCCCCGTCATCTGAGGGCCAGACACATACACTAGGAGCCAGCGCAGTATCATCATGCCTGCGCCCATGAGGCAGAGACGACCCACGATCTTGTTGACAAACCGCTGGTACGTGTTGTCATCCGGGTGGAAGGAGCGGTGCTGACCATAAGAACCGAAACTTACACTATATACATGCTAGGTGAATTGATAATGACACTTCAAAGTTTGAAATAGTAATCGTACTTACCAGAACATAAGGCTGGAAGCAGATGTGGATGTAACCGAGGACCGTGAGGATCTTGTTGAACGGATTGTCACACTGGTCTATGAAGCTGTAAGAGAGGAACTGGATGGCCTCCATCCCTGCGAAATACTGAGAATAAGTGGATGGTCGGAATAGGGACTAGCAGAACTAGAATGGATACATAATGACATGAAGAAACCCATATAAACACTGTGACTGGCATACAGCAAGGACTAGGTGGCAAAGAAGGAGTCTTACCCAGATTCGGTTGGCCATCTGGCGATCCTTGAGGAACTTCACGGTTACGACACCCATGAATATGCCAAAGAGCACAAGACATCCCGCAATAGGTTGGTTGAAACACATCTGATTGTATTGTCACTGATTGGTTGTTGATTGGCTCCAGAAAGTTGAACTTGAAGTTCGTCGTGGGTTGCCGCTGCCGTCGATATTCCACCAAAAACTTCCGACAATTTGCGCAAGGGTTTACCTGTTATTCCACTTCGTTCATCTGCAATTTCATCTGACCGCCAACCCTTTTAGCTCTCTCCTATGCACTGTTTCCAGCACAACGCGGTATATCCTACTAGCTATGTAATTCAATTAATTCTGATGACACTACTGGAAAAGGGATCGTCATGTCGTTCAACAACACACATGAGTATACAAACGTCGTTCAGTACGATAGACATGTCACAAGGATGATCAAACGGAGCACTACAGCTAGTCCAGTCCCAGCCTTATACACCTGATCGACCTGATCGAGAGTGAATATCTAGTTTATGGCTTGGTTGAGGCCATCCACTTGGTGCATCGCTATCGATACATCGAAGTTTCTGATTCAGTCATTGACAAACAGTGACAGACCCCTCTCTCTGATGAGTGAACACCCAGGCAACACACTGCCACACAGGCTGAACTGAGCACACAGATCAAGCAGAGACTCAGATGGTGTGGGGTCTGTGTCCCATGTGATAACACACACGGCATCCCATCCGCCAGCACCTGGGGTGAGGACACACCATGGGATGACGAGGTAAGTATATATGCGATATCCTATATACCACAGCATACCCGGGCACATTCCCAGCATGTGTGTGCCATGGGCATTGACGGCATCGAGGAAGGGGGTCACCTGGGGGTGGGTATATATACATGAATACTATTATGTATTAATACAATAATATATCTAGGACCCATCACATATATATATATCGCATATGTACAGTTTTCCTTGCCTCAGTTGGTTCCACCTTCACTCCATAATCATCCACCCAACCCCTGAGGCACAGTCTAACAGCTAGCAATGCCTCCAGTGACGCAGAGTATGACGTTTGGGAAGGCTGGGAGAGGAACCCCGCCAGTGCGTGTACACACTTGGCACATAGTGCTGCATATGCCTCCATCGCTGACTGGGGCACCCTGTCTCTGACAGTGGCCATGGCCTTCCTGGTGTTGCACGAGGAGAACACCCCTCCCTGCCCTGATGCCGTATCTGCCTGTGAAGGCATGGGGGCCAGGCTGAGCATGCACACATCCAGGGAGGGGTGGAGTGGGCACCCCAGGGGCAAGCCTTGGAGGGTGGCAGGGGGAACCCCCTTCGATATCACCAGACACCCGGCAGTTAGGGCAGTGGCCACGTCGTACCCGCTGCCCTCCCCACCCTGTGCTGCTGTGTGGCACAGTAGGGCGGAGGAGAGGGGCTGGGAGTGCGTGGTGTGGACATGAGTATACATGGCCTTGGAGCTGACTCTGTCCTCATAGAGCTTGGCCCCCAGCCGGTATGCGGCCTCTGCCAGACAGGCTATCAGTGCAGAGGAGGAGCCTAGGCCAGTCTTGTGGGTACTCTGAGTGGCACCCCTCAGGGAGATAGGGTGGGTGGGTGTGTGATGGAAGCAGTTGTGAGTTGTGGGGGACACCCTGATGGAGAGGGAGAGCAGCGGTGGGTGGTGGGCCTCAGGCAATACGTGATTGAGCACCATCGCCAGCCCATTGGACAGGAAGGGGTTGATTGGCTTGCCTCTGTGGCATACGGCTCTTTCCAGTTGTGGCAAGAGGGGGAGGGAGGGGGAGAGAGACACAGAGCACGTGAGCGGGGGCTCAACGCATGTGTACTGCACACAGACATCAGGCACTGCGGCTGGGTCACTGACCACATCCTGACCCTGATACTGATAGTGATACACGGCATCCATGTCACACCTATCATGTCAATGCAGCACTAGAGGGGGGGGGGGTGGACTTAGACAGCCAGCATACATGTATGAGAGTCAGGACATAATGAACTATTATACAACAGCCTAGAGAAGAAGAGGGAGACAACAGAAGTGGCACATTTGCAGAATTGACTGTGCTCAAAGGGTGTTATAACACTCCGTACACACAGTCACCAAAAGACCTTACTCAACCATTTACAGCAGCTGACCTGTATCCAGGTGACAGGGCAAATGCCAAGCCAAGGGAGTTGCTGTGGAGTATGGCGTACCCCCCTACAAAGAGGGCCTTGGCACGGCCATACCCGGTAACAGACAGGGAGAGGGGTGGGCTCTTATGAGGATTGGATGGAGATGATGAGTCAACAGACACGACATACCCTCTGGTGGGACTGCTGAGTGGTGGCATCAGTGGAGAAGAAGAAACCGAAGAGTCAAATGCTTGACTCATCGAGTAGGGCTTCAAAAATATAGAAATAGAATAAAATATAGAATAATGATATTCTATAT
>BDIP01000048.1:0-32581 GCA_003568945.1 Kipferlia bialata
TGCTCTGTATGTGTGTAGGTACTACCTACCAGTAAGCCCCCCCCCCCCCTCCCTCCCTCCTGTCACACTCTCACACTCTCTCCCTCACTCTCTAGTTGCCAGTCTGGCTGTACAGGGTCTCTTCTCAGTGGTACGGTGGCTACTCCCCCTGCACACCAACTGCACTGGGTGTCACAGAGTGGCAGGGTGCAGGGAGTGCAAGGGAGGGGGGTCTGGGTGCCAGGTGGGGCAGAGGGCATACGGAGAGTGTGGGTGCAAGGGTGGGGTGGGCAGTGGGGACATCGAGGACTGGGGCAAGGGGCACATAGACTAGAACATCGTATTACTATTATTATCCCCATTCCTCTCATTCTTCTCATTGCCACAGTGACATGCACAGATACATCAGTTCAGTTAATCTATTCGACTCTATGTCACAAGGCATAGACTACACAAACAACAGTTAAACACAGAGGGAGCCGGTGGAGAAGTAATGGAACTGCCGCAAATGGCTAATGAAGTGTCTCCTTGGTGCCTCAATCAAATGCCGCAAAGTGTCTCATCTGCCTCAGAGCACTGCCTCGATGTCCTTGGCCATCTTGGCGGGCTTGGTGGTGGGTGCGTATCTCTTGACAGGCACACCCTCCTTGTTGCACAGGAACTTGGTGAAGTTCCACCTGGGGTGAGAAGGGAGAGGTAATGGTATGTATAGAGAGAGACAAAGAGAGAGGGACAGAGAGAGAGAGAGAGAGAGAGAGAGAGAAACTTGGTGAAGTTCCACCTGGGGTGAGAAGGATGTAACATGGTATGTATAGAGAGAGAGCGTGTGTGTGTGTGACCGTACTTGATAGCGTTGCCGAAGACGCCTCCCTTGGCCTTCTTGAGGTACTTGTAGATGGGGGCGGCGTTGTCACCGTTGACATCAATCTGGGGTGAGGGAGAGACACGTTGATATACACTAGGGCATGTCATCCTAGTATACAGTATATATAGACATATACACGATTGGGTACCTTGTCCAGGATGGGGAAGTCCACCTTGAATGAGGCAAAGTAGCAGGCGCCAACCTCCTCTCCCTCGAGGGGCTCCTGAGGGTGAGTATATATGTAGATGTGTATATCCATAGGGGCAATAGAGATGGAAGGGGGGGGGGGGGTCAACGTGTAATGTGATGTGTACCTGGTTACCGAACTGGTTGCATGGGAATCCAAGGATCACAAGGGAAGGATAGGTCTCGTGGAGGAGCTGGAGACCCTCGAGCTGGAGTGAGAGAGTGTACAGACAATACACTCCTGTCCCTCACTAGCATACCAACTACCATATAGCCCTCAATACCTGTGGGGTAAAGCCGCACTTAGAGGCAGTGTTCAGGACCAGGACGGGCTGGCCACGGTACTGGGACAGGTCAACGTCCTGCTATAAGTATACAAGTTATGGGGGTCGAATACACTTGGAGGCTGGTATATTACTATACACTCACCTCTCCGCGGGAGTTCTTGACAGTGAAATCGTAGATGCTGGTGGGCTCCATTGCTGTGTGTATTCTCTGAGGTAGTTATACCAGGTGTGTTGTAGAGAGTTAGACAACTGTAAACCAACCCAAAGGGGAGTGATTCAATACCAGCCATCAGAACGGATCAATGTGATTTGACTTGCAACGTTTGGTGGTCATTTGATTCGGACTGAGTAATTCATTTTGAACCATCAGATTCACAACTCGTGTAAGGTAGTTGGAAGACCTCCTGCATCTATTGAAATCATACTAACTACTACTTGAATTGCACCCATACATAAGGGATGGGTGGGGTGACGAAGGAGGCCAGGAAAAAGGCACCGGGATTGATACATACCCATCATATGGCCTTTCTCTTTGCACTAGGCTGCTGTGGAGGAGGGGGCGCACTCACACTGACCCCTGCGTCGTCCTGTTGTCCCTGGTAGATGTACCCTGGTCCTGCCCTGACGCCATAGGGTATGGTGACTGCATCCCCTGTGACCTCCTTGCCAGACACCTCCAGCAGCACACACACCTAAGTATTAGAGGGGGGGGGGGGACATAGCAGTAAGTACGAGGAGTAAGAGGGCAGGTGGGGTACCACTACACTCCTACCTGATGCTTGCAGAACCCTGCGATGCTGATGGACCCCATCTGACACGTGCACTTGCCCCATGTGGCTACTGGCCCAGGTACCCCCAGCACAGAGGGTGTCTTGTGGTGGATGAGGGCGGTGTGGGTCATGGAGTGGTCTGGAGGGTGAGGGGAAGATAGTTGGGGATGGGTGTATACACTGTATAGGAATGCTACACCCCTCACCCTTTACTCTGCCCCTTGCTGTGAACTGACAGGACACCCCCTGCCAGGCATCTGGGGATCCCCCTGCAAAGGCGTGGTTCTCACACTCAACCAGACTGGCCGCCCCCACATCCTGCAGGGCCATGCCTCGGCCACAGGCACCGGGCTGGGTCAGATACATCTATATACATATATATACAAATACACTAGTATATTCATACACTGATGTCTCACAGGCACCGGGCTGGGGGGGTCAGGGGCATCAGTATGGATACATGGCCACATATATATGTATATAAATACCACACTGCTGCCCACCTGGCAGAACTTCCTGAGCATGGCCACCTCTAGGACAGGATATAGTATATATATATATAGTAGAGTAAAGTGTATACTTCTGTATATATATAGGAGTACTGCCTACCTGGCAGTATTAGTAGTATATAGTATAGTATAGTGTACATACCTGGCAGAACTTCCTGAGCATGGCCACCTCTATGACAGTACATATACAGTATACATATGTACATATACAGTATAAATAGTATGTATATATATATATAGTATAGTGTATACCTGGCAGAACTTCCTGAGCATGGCCACCTCTATGACAGAATATAGTATATAGAGTATATATATAGTATAGTGTATACTTATGTATATCTATAGTATAGTGTATACCTGGCAGAACTTCCTGAGCATGGCCACCTCTATGACGGGTAGTCTGAATGGGGTGGTCTGGGGGGACAGGGTGGGGATCGGGGACTGCGGGTGCTGCTTGATCAGACGGCTCTCCTCCTCCCGCAGCCTGGGGTCAGGACACGACAGAAAGAGATACAGAGGGTATAGAAAGAATAGATATATAATATTACAAAATACAAAATCAATGTATACGCACAGCTCTCTGTCGGGCTCTGGGTTCACAATGTTCTGCTGGTTCCTCTCCCTCTCTCTCTGCTCGGTCTGTCGTCTCTTCTCCCTCCTCATCCTATCCTGTAACTGCTGGGGGTCAGAGTATACAGAGTGCCAACAGCATATATATAAAGTACTCTTCACTAGATACCAGAGCAAGATTCAAATTGAAGGTACAGAGTACGGGATATGGTAGATGCACCGCATTGCTATGACATGTGCCTTGTGCAGTGCATCATGATTCATATACAGCAATATATTCACTATATTATATGTAGGGTATTGGGTGTAGAGTATCTATATACCTTCTCCCGCATTGCCCTGGCCTGTGCCTTGTCCAGTGGATCACTATATATATCTATAGTAATATACATATTGTACTATATATACACTACATATATATTCAATATACCTTCTCCCGCATTGCCCTGGCCTGTGCCTTGTCCAGTGCCTCAATGTGGGGGTGGAACACAGCCTGGGGTCACAGGATATAGGCCTACTATACATATATAAACATACATTCACAGATAGACATATGTGATGCAGTGCCACCCCCCGTACCGTGAGCTGCCTGGCCACTGACTCCGACTGATCATGGGCCTGCCCCCCCACCGCACCTGGCCTGGCGGGGGGTGCACCTGCCACCACAGGGTACCCCTTGCCTAGGGGGTGAGATGGGCATCAGAGAGATAGAGACCTAAAGTGACGCCATGCATATATGTGCACCCACCTGTGTACGGGGCCTCCTGGCACCAGAAGACCTCTGTGCCCATAAGGGCCTTGGGCACAACAGCAGGCAGAGACCGGCTGGACATGAGGGGGGGGGTTGGATATGGAAAGACCTGCTGATCCATATGGAGGGCATATTTGATTTCTATGGAAATAGGTATATGTATTATGTGCATCCATCCTTACCTGAACATCATGGAGGACCCGGCCAGAAGCAGGGCAGCCTGGGAGTGAGAGAGAGGGTGTGTAACAATAGAGATATCCAGCGTGTAGACACACATATGATACCACACCTGGTGCTTGCAGAGATAGGGTAGAGAGAGAGAGAGTATCAAGTCGAAACGTGTGGACACAGTCATGAATGATTCATTCATGTATACATATATATATATATATATATATATATATAGCATACCTGGTGCTTGCAGAGATAGGGCGGGGGCTGGGTCAGGTCGTGGACCTGGTATGCAGCGTATTCAGGGCATGTGCAGAAGCCATTGCGCTCCATGGTCTGCTCCCCCGGCTGGTCTCTGGCATAGTAGGAGACACGCACAGCCACGGCGTAGTGGGTGTTATTGTCTGGGGGGGTAAGAAGAATGGTGGGGAGGGGGAATGCCTACACTAAAACTTGGCCATACATACACACACATATATATATATCCATATAATTATTAATGCATACACATATACACACACCTGTCATGACTGTGGCCATTGTACAGTCCCTCGACTCCTCTGTGCGTACCAGGCCGTGTCTCTCCCCATCTGGGTGCTGGATGTATCGGAAGGCATGGTTGGAGGCAACGATGGTGGACCTGGATGTGAGATGTATAATATAATATATGACGGGGCTAGCACATATATATATACCTAAATATATTCCTAAATATATATCCTAACGATGGTGGACCTGGCAGTGAGGGGGAGCTGCGTAATACATTGTTTACATACATATAAATCTCCACACTAATATATATAAGTACATCTATGTACAACCCCACCTGTCGACCTGGTTGACCAGGTCCACAGCCCCGATACACATATGTATATATACATGTATATATACACAAATATATAAATACATGTATGTGCACAGCTCACCTGTCGACCTGGTTGACGAGGTCCAGCCCCGGTATGACCCCGTCTGGGTTGGACACCACGCCATGGGGGATGGGGAACACGTGGAAGGGCACGGTCACTAGGGCATCTGCCAGGAGGGGGGACTCGGGGGGCATCAGCATGACTCTGGGGTCAGTACAAGACCCAATGTACGGCGGGGGGGGGGGGGGGGGGGGGGGGGGATCCAACACCATAGGGACACATGTGTGATCAGACAGTATATACCTTCTGTTTCCGTTTGTTGAATCCGCTGGCCTTTCCTGGTGTTAGAACCTGATGACACATGTTGAGGACCAATGGACGCTGAATATATACCTTTCTTAGACCCTATCACGAACATGTCGTACTGGACACTGTCATTGTCTGTCCCCAGTGACTTGAGAGCCCTCCTGTTTGACATGTCTGGGCGTATGCGACAGACCAAGGCCTCAGAGTCCCCGAGGGTTCCCTGCTCCGCCCCTGGCAGAGCGGAGTTGGAGGTGTTTCCTCAACAACCGAACCCCACCCTTATGGGAAGCGTCTAAAGGGAGGGGACACAGTGCCGCAGATATTCTCCCTCGTTCAGGAAGAGACAGACAGTGATATCAGTAGCTGGTAGCAAGATTTTTGGCTGGGTTGATCAAAAGGGGCTAGGGTTGGTTACCAACCGTTGGTACCTGCAACTATTCCACTCTGGTCCCAAAATATGACTTCTGAGACGCAAAGGCCTTCCAATTTGTGGGGAAGGTGCCAGTATAGTGTATTGCTGGGTCCTTGCTCCCAAATAGTCAGTGTTCCTGATGGCACCATTATTCTATTGACACAAATCCAGTGTCACTCTGCTCCCAGAGACGTGCCAGTCAATGACACAATATTGACTGCCATAGCATATGTAATTGAACTATAATCAAAGACACAGATACACAGAGTCATGGCTTGGGCTCTGCACTGGGTTCATGTGCGTATACATACCCCACAGAACCTGCACCTGTATCTCGATTACTGCCGGTGTCAAACCCATCCCCGCCGTCCTTCCGTCTAACTCTCAGGCACCTCACACTTCGCATGGAACGCCGTCCGGACTCTGTTGCCACTTCCTCAGACCCTACATACCCTGCATCCTGAGGCTGATACCCTGCCCCGTACAAGTCAGAGGGAGGACTCCCAGGGTGGCTATGTGTATGGGCCCGGTCTCTCTCCCCAGTCTTCAGGCTGATTTGTCTCTTGAACATAGGGCTCTCCACATCAACGAGATCCAGGCGCACAACTTGCTTCTTTACCCTCCGAGTTCCATATCTAAGTGTGAGGAGTTGAATATGGAGAAACTACTAGGCCTAGTAATAAGACATTAGTTTGAAAAGAAAACAACCATAGTCCTACCTGGGACCACTGTCAGTTGCTACAGGCCTCTGTGCCTGGGCTGTATGTACAGGCCGAGACACAGACAGGGTGCGAGTAGGGGGCATGGAGGCATGTACCCGCCCACCTTGACCCCGATTGACCTCGGGTGACCCCTGCCTGCCCCTCTGGGGCACTCCAACACCATGCGCAGACCGAGACCCGTACTGTCCATACACTATGGTGTTGGCAGGAGAAGAGAATGGACCAGACTGCACCTGTTGTAGTCGGTAGAGGGGCCTCCCAGCACCTATCCCTTGTTTGCCTCGACCATCATGTATGCCAGACACTTCGGTGGGGTCGCCACGCACCCTACCAGCTAGGGGCCAATCTGGGCGAGAAGCCTCCACGGCACTCTCTCCAGCCTGGATCCACCGTTGTCCCCCCTGAGCAGCAGTTCCCGATAGAGTCTCTCCCCTACCAGTGGCTGGTACCAGAGAGGCATCAGGGATTATGGACACATGAGAGAAGCCGCATGAAGCGAAGGGAACCGGCGCATAGGGAGGCGGGGACAGACTCAGGAGATCACGACGTGTCAGAGTACCAGGGCGACTGGCACCGGCCCCAGTGTCATCAGGCTCAGGCGATGCCCAGCTCCTCCTGACACGGTGCCCACTGGTGGGCCTAGGCCTCTCTCTCTTGGCAGAAGGAGAGATTGGGGTGTGGGGGGAGAGTTGCTCTGCCTGGTCTTGGGGGCCTACTTGCCCTGCTATAGGAACAGTTGAAGAGGGCCCGTCAGTCTGGGCCAGCCTCATCTCTCTCTCGCCAACCTTACGTGCATTCCGACGTTCAAGCCTCTCCTCACGACTCATCATATGCCTCTCCTCCTCCATCTCTCTCTCTCTCTCTCTCTCCTCTCTCCTCTCCTGCCTAACCAATTGATCCTGTCTGTCTACCTCTGTCGACGCCTCAACCAGTGACACCCACACGTTCTGCCGCTCTCGCTGCTCTTGCCGCTTGTGCTGTGGGTCAGAGATAGTCTCTCAATATCACCTACTATTATATGTATATATTGAAGATAATTGACGTCCTACCTGCAATCGTCTTGACACGCGTCTAGACCCATATTCCTGGGCATCTGGAGACCTAGATATGAGACAAACTACACACAGATCCATACAAATATTCCAAACTCAGATAGGAGAATAGGGCCACACATACCTGTTTAGGTTCATGAGGTGTGTCCGTCTCAACCGGGCATTCTCTCTCTCTTGCTCCCTCAAAGTCTCACAAGATATGCGAGGCAGCTCTCTGCATATGAGACTCAGAATAGCAGTGGCCATAATATCCCAGACAGAATGTGAGAGAACACAGAACAGCATAATACCGTAGCGTTACACCTGTCGAGAAAAGAAACCCACCTAATCTGATCTGGAAGTATGTCCTCATCATGCAAGAAGGGGGGTAGGTGGCCGCGGCACATATCCTGTGCCGCAGCGGAGTGCTTGGCAACGAGGGTGGCAGCGTGGGTGGCCAGGTCACAGCCTGAGGTAAGGCCATGTACTAAACTGGACACATATTGTCACCAGACTATTGAGACATGCACATGCAACTATGAATAGACTTGTGAAGGTTATACAAGGAAGAATAATACATACAATCACATCATTGCCGAAGCCTATACGTACACTCGGACATGCTATCCAGGATAGCATCGACCCTTCTCTCCCACATGAGCCATGCCTCCCCGAGTCTCTCCCACTCCTCCACGAAGGAACTGTACTGCTGGTATCTCTCCTGGGCATCCTCGAAGGCAACGGAGGCAAGACGCAGCTTGTCCTGTCTCTCTCTCTCCCGGTCGGCCTTACCCTTCTCTCTCTGCCTCTGCCTGACCCTTCTATCCCGTGCCCTCGTGGCCTTGATGGCCTGAACCTTGGCAGCGGCAGCATCGTCTCGCAGCTCCCGTTCCACCCTGGGTCAGTGATAAAAGAACAGGAGAATACAGTGATGTAGTATTCAGTATATGAATAGACACCCACCTTCTCCTTGGCACTGGAGCATACCCTTCCACTGGTTGTAAGAGGGCACTCTCTAGCACACGAGGAGTCAGGCGAGGGATGCTCCCCCTCTTCATCTTGACATAGACAGTGTCCTCGTACTCCACGTCCATAAACAGCTCAGAGTCCTCGAGCAGATCGGCCACCAGGCCCTCCGAGTCTGAGTCCCCACTGCTTGAGGTCGCGTCCTGATCTGATCCAGACTCAGAGTACACATATCCGTCAGAGGCATCAGTCTCAGACGCGGCATCCCCAGAGTCCGGCTCCTGCCAGTGGGCCAAGACATCCTCGGACACACTGTCAAGAAGACCGTATGCTGCACTTCTGAACATACCGGTCATGTGCCGAGTGACACCCTGTCTGATAATGCCCATAACAGAGGGAGTGGGGGACACAAGAGCATACACACAGATACCCTTGTCAGCACCACCTGCTGCAGCAGGCTGTGCTGTGGAGGCAGGAACCGAAGTGTCCGGAGTGTCCGGAGAGACAAGGGTGGCCGATGTACCGCCGGCTGAGTGCACAATGTCGGCATGGATGTCGAAGGGATACTGGCAGTGGGAGCTGTCTCCTAGCAGCAGTGGGGACAGCCTGAACCTGTCAACACTGTCTCCCGGAGCCCAATGAGCAGGGTCTGTGTCTGGACTGTCTCTCTCTCTCTCTCTCTGCTCGTGGGACATGTGCCACGCATCAGATAGGCTACTCTGGAACAAACTGCCCGAGAAGACAAACTGCTCTACCCCTGGGGACCCAGTGTCAGTCACCGCCTCACTCACAGTGTCAGTTACTCTACTAGTCACTCTATCAGTGACTGTTTCAGTCACTGTGTCAGAGACACGGGCCTCAGGATGGACTGAAAGGTGGGCGTGAGAGACATGAGAGGGGTCATGTTCTCCCATGGTGGCATCTGCCCCCTCTCCCATGGTGGCATCTACCCCCTCTCCCTTGGCGGCATCTGCCCCCTCTCCCATGGTGGCATCTGCCCCCACTCCCATGGTGGCATCTCCCCCCTCTCCCATGGCGGCATCTACCCCCTCTCCCATGGCGGCATCTCTCTCCTCACGGCATCTCTCTCCTCTGCCCCACCAACCTCAGTCACCCCAGTGTCAGTGGGGATGGTGCAAGACTTACCAGTCTCAACTATCCAGCCATCAGCACCCACTCCTACACCCTGCCCAAGGGTGTTGTGTATCACAGATCGCGGACCATACACAGCAACATGGGCAGGAAGGCGAAGCCACTGGAGACTGGATGGATCACGGCCTGGCAAATGAGAACAAGACAAAAACACCAAACTCAGAACCAAACTCAGAACCAAACTCAGAACCAAGAAATATAGAATACCACCATCCCCAGGGAGAAGTGGCTGGAGATGACGCAGTGTGCTATGCTCTATGCACCCACCCAAGTAGCAGGGCTGTGCCTGGGGCACCACCATGTCGGTCAGGGTGTGAAGGTGATCCCAGTCATCCAGGGGAGCGTCCTCACTCTCACTGCTCTCACTGCAGTGTGAGAAGACGCATGTCGATCCAGCAGGATATTACAATACTGATTGATCCACCCATACCTAAGATATGCCTCTCTTGCTGCCTCTTGCACAGGAACACCCGTTTCAACTTCCCCACGCACAGGTCGACTACTCATCCTCCGGCTCTCCCTGCGCAGTCTGTCTCTCTCCCTCCGCTGCCTCTCCTTCTGCCGCTTCAGCCTGAGCTGGTGTCGCCGTGCCTTGGCTTTGGCCCTCTTAGCCCTCTCGATATCCCTCTCAGCCTCGACCACAGCCTCATTGTGAGTCTGTGTCTTGTCATTGTACGACTCGGCAGCCTGGAGGTCAGAGACGGTCACATGGAACACCCTATACAGGCAGGAAATGGCTCGGACGCACACTATGTCATATCATGAACAAACCAACAGTATCACAAGGGCAAGGGCACTGTCCCCCAACCCCCCCTCCCCAATCACCCATACTGTACAGTACCAGCCTCTATATACCTATATATGTCTCTATACACTAATACCTGTTCGATGGTCTCTGCCGCCATACTGAGCAGGGTCTGTAGAATGTCAAGGCGGACAGAAGGGGTCAGGGCCTGGAAGAAGACATTGGGATCGGGGCGTGGCACGTTTCCCCTTCCGGCAAGGTCCGACAGAATCGTGGGGAGAGAGGGCCTGTGGCTGGTGTGACTGGGGTGGCTGTGGCCTGCCGAGGCAAGGGATGGGCCACGTCCCATGTCTGCCGTAGCCCACTGGTCAGTCCCCTGGGGGGAATCACTTCCCTCACCCTCATCGTCGTCCTCCCCTATGTTGTGCACAATACGCCACGCACACGAGGACAGCGCTTTGTCAAAACTAGGGTTAGAGACCGGAATACATAAGGGGCCACCCGAGAAAGGAAAGAGAAAGCCATCTGTTGAGGTGCAAAGGTACCTGAGGCGTTGGGTGAGGGTCTGACACACACGCCACACTATCAACCTGGAGTGAGTGCCTAGAGGTGGATACGGAAGCCTCACATGACCTGATCGGAGGTCAAACGCTGTTCTGTATGTATATACTTACAGTGGATGAAGAGGTCAGTATACAATAGGTCATATCATGACAAGCAGGACACCCACCTATACAGGATGAAATGGTCCTCATCTCTTGCGTCCAAGGCCCCTCTGAAACTCTGGTGTGAGGGAGTGACACACAATCAAATGCAGGGGTCATCGAGTAAGGGACTGAGTAATGGATGGAGAGCCTTGGAATATGGAGTGAACAGTAAGGCAAAGTTACACATCTCATTACTATTGGGTGAAAGACAAACACCCAAATGTACACCCAACATGATGCAACTAATGTCCACGCTTATAGCACTCAGGACACAACTGCCAGAGAGAGACTATATGGAGAACCGTGCCTCGATTGTCAAGTGTGGCAGACGCAGACAGGGACCATAGGCAGTCAGGAAGCTGAACACAGAGGACACCTCAAGCGCATGCAGGTCCAGTGGTTCACCTCCCATCTCTAACCACCCAAGAGCCAATCCTCTTTGCTATCTACGACTGTGAAGAGCTTTGTGATGACTGTCAAGAGAAAAGGGGCGAGCGAAAAGAAAACTCGAAAATCACCGTCAGGCTGAGTCCAGGCTCTCTCTTTACTAAGGCGGCCATGGGGCTCCGGCAGTATGTTTTATGTGTGGCCCTTTCATTGATACTGCCATTCGTGAGTGGATACACCTTGGACTGGGATCAGGTTGTGTGTGTGTTCTGTCATCTTGCCTTGCCGTGTATTTCCTATGTCTGATTCCAGGTTGGATACTCAGAGTCCACAGTAGTCGCCGCAGACACAGGTATTTGGTTGCAATCACATAGTTTACTTTACACATCTGGTTAGACCCCCCCCCCTCCCCCCTCCCCTCCCCTTCCGTCTCTGACCCAGATCTCTCTGTGTGTCCGAGTACATCTGCCGAGTGCAGTTGTGACGGGTGTGCAGATGCAGTCTCGACCAGCGAGGATGACTGTCTGACTACATTTTGGGGGGAAACCCTCTGCCAAGGTGATTTCTACGATGCCGGCATGTATTTGTGTCTGACTCATTGCAGATGGTTCTGGGACAGGATACTACCCAGTTGTGGCACCCTCCGACTTTTCCTACGCAACATACACAACCTTGCAATCATCCGGTATTGACCCACCCGAGACCAGTACTGATCAGGTATCATATATCCATTCACATAGTCGTACAGAGGGAAGATAGTGGGTTAGAGTCTCTCTGCTCTTCACTTCCCCCAGTCCAGCAGTGATAGTGCCTCTGAATCTTATGTAGATGGAGATACCCTCCAGTCGGTGCCATCCACCTATGCCCCTTATGTAGACCCTGTCTTAGGTGAGGGGGTAGTAGCTGGGTTGACGTGTTGCATTATATACTCTGAATATGGTCCAGTCGAAGGGACATCAGCCTTCCTGAAATCCAGGGAGCACGTCTCGAGAGGCCCTGGGGTTCTCTCCTGATTCCTGGCGGGCTCTCCCCCTCTCTGGCCTGTCTGACGGTGCCTCCTGTGTCGGGGGGTCCATAGGGGATGGGAGTGTGTGGGGAGTCCTATCTGTGTATGCCTCTCCCTCTAAGGCCTCTCTTGTATCACCCACCCTGCATCTATACTCCACAGACATCGAGGCCTCCGTGGCATCCTCCCTCACCCTGGGGTACCTGGTGGAGACAGGCACCGAGTACACCTCGCTGCTAACCCCCTCCCTCTCGGGGTCTGTGTGCACTGGCTGGGTGGTCAAGGGGGAGGTGGTGGTGGGATACGCAGTCTCAGGCTCCTCATACACTGTATCCTCTGTCGACATTGTCCTCGTGACTCTGGCCTCTGTCGACACAGCCTCTGACTCCCTCCCTCCCCCTGTGCTCTGGGTCAAACAGATAGCCGCAGAGGCAGCGGCGGGGGAGGTCGCCAGTATAGGTAGGGACATTCAGTCTGGTCTCGTCTTTTGGCTCTCAGCCTGCATATCAGTAGCGTATATCCAGATGGGCCTAATGTCGAGAGCCTGTGCGTGTTGATTGCGTGGATTAACCCTCACCCCAGTTGCTGGCACTTGGGAGTCCCTCCCCTGTGACCCTGGGTACGTGCTGTCCACCCCAGAGAGTGGGTACCCGCCCAGCAACCCCGTCTGGACCGGTCGCCAGGTCACCAAGGCAGACTCCCTGTTGACCGCAATCATACCCACACCCTTCCAGGTATGTGGCGCCCCGGTAACTACTATGCTACATTTCTACGTTTGTATGTTTGTATGGTTGGTGTACTCGTCCCTGTCCGACTACCCCTGCAGGGCCTGCCCCTTCCCGTGCCAGCCTCAGACGGGTCATGCACCGCACCCACCAGTGGCAGCATCCCAGGGTCAGGTAGGCCGCATGGATACACCTCGATGGCAACGAGTATATCTTGTATCAGATAGATATCACCCACTCCCAGGATATGAATCTGGTGCATTTGGTTTGTCTTCTGTGTCCCAGTGCACAGTGGCTGGTACCTATGCCTCTTGCACCCTTTTGAGACAGGCGACCAGGGACATCATAACAGGCATGTCACCAGCAGACATCTATATATCCATCTGGTTTCCAACTAGGCACCTCTGGCTTATGGACAGGAGTGCACTGGAGCAGTGTGAGTGTTGGGGAGACTGACCCTACCGACCCAAGGTACAGAAACATGTGTCAGCATGGCACCAACTCTGTTTTGGCATACTGTGATAGTGCTTGGCCCTGTTGTGTCACTCATATTCAGTGTATACCCGCTGACCCACGTGGCCTCATTTGCAAACGGATCCCCAGAAATGGTAAGGAGTCCATAGGCTGTGTCCGATACATACTGTGCTATTCTTCTCCAATTATACTTTTTGAGTGTTAATGACATATATAAGTGTCTGGCTGTTCCTACGTATGTATGTCTGTCTGACACGCTAGGCAGCGGACTGGGTGTCTGTCCTGCCAGCAGAGAGCACTGGTACATACCCACCAGACATCAGCACAGAGGTACATTGGGTGGTACATTGGAGGGCACTTTTCACACAACTGTGTGCTTTCCCCCATCCGTCCTCATTCTAATCTTCAGAGTGGAGTCGGCGGTGTCTGTGCCGACGTCCCCCTGTCTCTCAACTGGCATGTGGTATTTGCAAAACTAGGTACCACAGTGTATTTGACTCTCACAGCTGAGTATTGTTTTCTCGGTCCATGCTATGTCACTTCCAACTACAGGCACTGTCTCAGAGCCACAACGGCGAATCTTAGGGGTATATAGAGAGGTGGCCACTGGCGACATGACTCTGGCTGACGGGGGGGTCGTTACGGTACGACGGCATTGTACACACAAGTATTGGGAATCTATGGAGCATATTGATATTGGGTATTTCTTTCCTCACTCTTGTTTCTGATACTCCAGGGTACCGTGTCACACTGGGACGTTACTGACTATATGGCTCCTGTTGTTACAGAGACTGAGGACACAGTGACCTCTGTGGAGGCTGATTTGCCTTGGGTATAAGCACATGTAAATCCCGGCCATGATTCAATCTGTACTACTGCAGTAGGATTTGTAAATGCATAACCATGATGGTGGTATACTCGTTATCTCCTTTTGGACAGAGGCAGTCAAGTGAAGTAGGTATGATGCCATACAGAAAGTATCAGTCTAATAGATTCACTTAAACCGGGAGACATATCAACACTACCCACTATAAGACTCTATTAACACTAAATACAATGCAAGAACAATACAGAATGTACCCATACAGCATCAGGCCCTAGTCAACGTCGTCCATGGTGTCAATGCCAGACACAGCGGAATGAGACTCCCGAGGCATCTCTGCCAGAGGCTGGAGAGCGGGGGACCCAGTGGTGCCAGTCTCACACACCAGTGCCACCTCAGTGGTATCACAGAGACCAGCTGGCTCACCCCCTCCCGCACCAGCCTCGGAGACAGAGACGGCAGAAGGGCGCGAGACCTCAGCAGGGGCCTCCTGGACCCGGGCAGCACCCTTGCTTAGACGCACGGTGTCGCCGGCAGACAGTGAGCCAGGCCCCCCAGACACACTGGGCACATCCAGAACCTCATGACCAGCAGCAGACACAACGGGGCCCTGGGGTCAGACGGGTAGACAATCATAGGGTGAATGTGTCCAAGTATCGGTAACTGACAGTGAGAGCAACTGAAGCGCTATCCGGCACCGGAAATCCCTCAGACTGCAACCAGTGACAGCGTGGACACACAGACCAACATGTGCCTAAGTGTTGTGGTAAGTAAGAGATGCTCATAAGTCACATACCTTACTCCGCTTGCGCCCCTTGCACTCCAACTTGTGTTCCTTCCAGTGCTTCCTCTGACACCGGTCGCTGCAGTACCAGACCTCTGAACAGGTAAGTGGTGGGCATATGATCTACACAAACGCAACTATATCGACGAATACACATATTAATACAATATGGTATATACCTTTGCATGCGCCGCACCGGTTACTGGCACTCTTGCCGCATCTTGAGTGAGACCCAGTGGGAGATGCAGATGGTATTGAACTAAACGGGACATGAGCTTCACACCCCCTCACCTCTTGCACTTTGGCGCCCCCAGGGCTAGTTCCTCGAAGGAGTCTGAGCCCATCACCTTGGTCAGAGACCCGATATCATCGGCCAGACTGCCCTGCAGGGAGACAGAGATGGGGTGGGGGGGGGGGGGGGGAGAGGGGAAAAAGAAAGGGGGGACACAATTGTAGAAAGACATTGTTGTCATTTATATACCCTTATACATGGGTATACACTACACTGAACAGATTATATAAGTACTGGTACTCTATCTTGTGCTCCAGTTCCTCTTCTGGTACACAAGGGACCCCCCCCCCCCTTCACTGAGGAATCAAGCTTCTTATCCTCCTCCTTTCTCCCTTAGAATGTGTTACTACCCCACACCCATAGTTCGAAGCAGATACACTCTACTATATGCACATAATTATGGTAGTGTACTCACAATGATACAACTGAATACACAAATATATATACCTCCATATATCTATCTATATATATATATATATATATATATATATATATATACTAGTTCATATATATATATATATATGCCTCTTACCCTTAGATGGTTTTACTGGTCTCACACCCCCTTGGTTCGAGGCAGAGATTGTCAGACTGGTAACTAGTTCCAAGATGAGTCTTACTGTACGTATGCTAATTACATCTTACACCCTGAACTTGAATTCTTTGTCAACACACAACAAATGTTTCCCTGACGCTGAATACATGGTGGTCTATCAGAACCATGTATACAAAGAGTCCGGAGTACAGCTAGTATCACACTCACACCTAGAGTCTTGTTCCACATATTTCATACCACCTACGGTCTTGCTGCGTGAAGCACGAATACATGAAGGCGTATTCCGGAGGTCAGGTAATGACCATTGTCTTCACTTTTGCCCTTTGGCAGAAGTATACCATTAATGCCACACCCATTTTGGCCGTAGTATACTATCTCTCTACTCAACACATATTGAATAGCTATCAGTTCCCTCTTCTGATTTAGACTGTGACTATGACTGCCCAGTTCTCTTAGTAAGAGTCTTACAATAGGGTCTCTTTTATGTCCGTGTTACACGTATCTTCGATACAGATCTTGGTGTCAATGTGGAGACCAGAATACGAGAGAGACGGGACGGAAGGTGTGGTTGCTCTAAAATATGATATTTCTTTGAACTGAGTATGTCATTGATTATGAGTAGGGCCATGGTCACGATACACACAATGGAGTGAATCAATATTTTGTTGACATACATATCTCTTTCACACAAGGGTTCTGGCTCTTGAGCCACCTCCCAGCATTCAGGCGGTATTGAAGAAACTGGACTGTGAGAAGTGGGATCGGCAGAAGGGCATTAGCCATGTACGGGTAAAGTTATTCCGATTGAGTATAGATGCCGATTCGGCAATATTTGTGGACAGTGCTAACATCATGTTGCCTTTTCACCTTAGCCTGTCTCTTACATGTCGTCTTGGTCGCGATACACTGGATTGAAACGCTTTGCCCTTTGGCGCCTTACAGTGACACCCACCCAAAGAGTGATCAAGACAATCCTGCACGATCATTTCTCGAGGCGTGGGTATGTGTACATTAATACATGGCATTGATTGTACTATTTCTCTTCGCAAACCATATATCCTCGTCGCATACCTGATAGTATGGCCCATATCTGATATATGGTCATAAACATATGTATATATACTTCAATTCATTGGCCACATCCTCCACATATCAGAGCCAAGGAAGTCAGTATCTTCACATGCTTGAAATACTATATGACTCTTGCACCATGGTAATGCACTATCTCGAGGCTCATCATCAGTGGAGTGTGGGGTATTCTTCCCGACTCCCCGCTAATCAACTACCACAACCTGCCTCCTGGGGTGGATCCATTCTTTGTAGCGCATCCAAGCCTCCTACCAACACCGACTCAGCAGCTCAACGTCTCAATTAGTTCACTCTCTGCTGCCGTAACACCTTCATCTCCCTGGACTGAGGTAGAGTGTACCCACTGGTGCAACACCTGTAAAGTACCAGTTGTGAGGAACCTTGTGAGGATGGTAGTGAATGAGAACAGTGCCGAGAAGAGACGCCCATTCACGGTAAGAGTGTCTCTATATGTAATTTGACGTTGTGTTCCTTGATGTTCTCCTTTCCCACTATAATGGGGTATGTGTGTTCCAATCTATCATGTCTTTTAATGACAGGTAAACTTTCAGAGACACACCATTGGAGATGCTGGGATTCTGGAACTTGCGTCTGCCATGCCTCAGCTTGGGTCTATAGTATCGGTGCGTACATACACAAATATACCCGCCAATCACATTCATTACATGGTGTATGATACACCGTGTAATTGACAATGTCTGATAGACCAACTTGGATAGATGTGCTTAAACATTACCACATGGTGTCTATATATATGTGCTGATTCCCAGCTATCCCTTGTGGGCAACCAGATTGGAGACGAGGGAGCAGAAGCATTGGCGCAGACTCTACATCACCTGGATAGACTGACAATGGTATGTTCCTATTCGGTATCTCTATTCTGTGCTTGGGGATAAGATGGGCTGATTATTGGGTCAATTTCACACCGTCAAATGTCATATTAAACTGCTAGATCGGTTCTTTTGGCATACTCACTGTCAGCTTGGACTCCATGACAACAACATTGGAGATATAGGGGCACTTGCTCTCGGTAGAGCAGTAGTCAGTCACAAGAGTCTGAAGCAGGTCTTTATAGAAATATAGCAATACTGTGTAATTGTATATAATAGTAATACATAGAACATACCAGTAATCTCAACTGCGGGATGCCGGCTCACCTCTAGGTGATGCTTACACGTAATAAGATCACTGAGAGAGGGGCCAGAGCACTTTCAGAGATATTGGGGGACTCAGTTGGAAGGGTTCTCTTCGGCAGGAGTCGCAGAATCCCCATCAAGACCTTACCGGTGGTTGCCAGGCCTAGGCCGGCTGTGGACAGCCAGGTTCTAAGGGACAGCCTCCAGACGACAACAGTCTGGAGTAAGGATCAGTGGAACAACTGGTTCGGTACATGTGAGGCGACAGCTGTTGTTGACGCTGTGTCAGAGTCATATCGTAAGCGGCACTTCCAGGTATACGTCTAATTATCTTTTCGGTGTAGCATCATAGTAGTAAATGACCTGGTCTTGCAACTGATTCTCAGGTTCATCTTAGTGCTAGTAACCTAGGAGATATGGAGGTCATGTCTCTTACATCTGTCCTCCCACAGCTGTCTCACCGCTTGCACCGGAGTGTTAAGGGTCACTCTGGCGCATCCCTTACTCACGGCCACGGGTACAAGAGTGGTCTTCTTGAGGTATCTCCCAAATACTGACGTCATACTAGATGTCTCCTCATATATAACTCACAATATCTGGTCCGTGTGTACCACCCTTGTTTACAGAACAATCTATATCTGGTCCATTAGCTGTCTGCTCTATATAGTGGTAATGTACAACTTGTACAATTGTCTGATATCCAGTTGAGACTCGAAGACAATCTGATAGGTGACCACGGAGCTATCGCTCTGGCTGAGACCCTTCCGCTCCTGACAGACATCTCAGTGGTAAGTAACCCTTGGAGTTGGCACATCTGATGTGATATGTCCTGTCTACTTACTCACTTGTCCTGAGTATTCCCACTTCAGCTGAGACTCCACGGAAACAGAATAGGAGTTACGGGTTGTGTAGCCCTTGGCCGTGCAATATCCCGACACAGGACTCTAGGCCAGGTACTCATTCGTATTGAGTGTTATGCTGTAATCAACGCCAGCGCCGATCTCTCTGTAGATATTTGAAGACACTTTGTAGGCTTCACACTGACAATTGTCTCCCCTTAATCCATAGGTCTGGCTCTCTCCCACTGTTGACACGGACAGTGGGGCCAGAGCATTCGTGCAGAGCCTGGGAGACTCAGTTGGAAAGGTTAGGGTCTTGACTGTTTTGGAATACTGCATTCTATACTTACAAGAAGGGTAATCCAACTCTCGCTTATACTAGGTCTGTCTCTTCGGATCCAGTATCGATCCACTGCTCATAAACCTCCTGAATGACGCACACGCCAAGCAGGCTACATCTAGTAGTTCTGGGACTGTAGAGGGGTTAGCAGGGGCCGATCTGACGACTCAGCCACCTGATGGAGAGGAAGGAAGAGAGGTGATGATGGTAGAATATGGTGACACTACACACTCCCCACCCCTGGACCCATCGCTAGCCAGAGCGGCATTCAGAGAGGGTCTCTACTCTAGGGCGCCACATGCTACCTCTTCTCCAAGATTGGACTGTAGACGGGCTGTCACTGCATTCAGGCAGGGTCTCTATGGTCACTCCGATTCTGGAGCACCTTCCACTGACAGAAGAAGTAGCTATTCTGTTTCCAAGAGAACCAGGGAGACTGCTGGGTTGCCAGCTACCACCTCTGACCCTGCTGCTGGACTGGTAGCGAAGCGGCGACCAGGTGCCAAGGTAGACATCCAACCCCAACCTTGCACAGCCTTGATAGAGGTTGACCCCTTCGATGGAGGTGGGGATCCCTTCGAAGAGATTGATGAGCTCAAGTGGGCCTGGCACCCATCGAGAGGTCTCGTAGGAGTAGCCCGTTTCGAAGAGGTGGACCCTCCTCAGGAGGTGGATCCGTTTCTGGGGGATGGGGACCCATTCAGAGAGGATGATCCTTTTCAGGAGATTGAGTGGTGCCAGTATGGAGGTCCTTGGCTGAGAGATCCCTTTGAAGAGGTCGACGATCTTCTTGGAGAGTACATGCCTTACCAGTCTTCAGTAGCTGACCGTACAATGCATAGAGGGGTGGACTTTGATGAAGTCGATCCATTCTTAGGGGATAGCGACCCTTTCGCAGAGGTGGATCCGTTCTTAGGGAATGCCGGAGCTGGGACAGAGTTGGATCCATTTGCAGACGGCTATGACGCATTTGAAGGTGAGGATAGATGTGTTGATGAGAGTAAGCATTCTGGGAGAGAAGGTCAGAAGACACCAGCCGAGAGTACTGTCCGACCTACTGAGAGTATGGCTCAGGAGAGAGTGAGGGATGCTGCAGTGGTTCCGACTCACTCCCTCTTAGGCACCCCACAGAGACAATATGCTTCTCCTTCTGCTACCCCTGTGGCGAGTGTTCCCTCTGCTGATGCTACCATGAGAGACACTACAACTGAGGGTACTGATATGCAAGATCTACGAGATACCTGCCAGTCTCAGCAGGCCGAGATTGACACCCTTCGCTCTCTAGTGGCGACAATGGATACTGAGGCTGCCACTCTTCGCACTCAGCTCTCCACCAGTACCCAAGAGGCAGTATCCCTACACGCCAAGGTCTCTTCCCTACATGAGTCGCACGCGAAGTCCAGGGCAGAGGGGTATCAGCGGATAATGGGGATGCACAAGTTACTTGACATTCAGAAGGAGAGGACACAGAAGGCCCAGCAGCGAGTGAAGGACCTTAAAGAGCAGTGTGGGACGCAGAAGGCAGAGATTGTGAGACTTGAGTCAGAACTTCGCCCTCAGATTGCATCCCTGAGATCAGCACTAGTGACTGGGAATCAGCAAGTGCAGTCCTTACTTGCCAGTGGTAAGATTCTTCAGGAGTCCAATACCGCCTTACATGCTAGGGTGGTTGACATGGAGAGAGCGCAGACGGCTGCCCAGCAAGAGACTGCCTCTTTGCGGTCGGAACTAGCTGCTTCACGCACTCGCACTGACTCCCTCCAGAGAGACGTCTACAGTAGGAATATGAGGGTTGTCTCCTTGCAAATAAGGCTGCATGATCTTGCGACTTCACACACAGCTGCTTTACAAGAGAAGGACCAGCAGTATGCTGCTATGGAGCATGTGCTAGAGGAGCAGAAGGCTAAGGCTGTTCGTGCTAAGCAGAGAGGGATACAGGCATTGGCTGAAGTGGAGAGGCTACGTTCACTGCTGGCTGAGGTTGAGGGTCAGAACCTCATTGACACTATTCCTCTTGACCTGGATGATGACCAGTCTTCAGAGTCCCAATCGGATGATGGTGCAGGGGGAGAGGGAGATGGAGATGTTGATATGGGTTAGTCTCCAGTAAATGCAGTTGGACGTTTTGGTACCAAGCCGCTCTATATTCAATAGTGTCTCTGGAACATATACCCGGGGTTAACATCCTTTCTGTATTACCATAAAGTTCACTCTTTCATAATCTATAAATTTGCACTATTTGAACTCAGACCTTGTCATGTGTACGTGTGTACATGTTGTTCAACTCTATTTGTTTCCTGAACCCTTTTCCAACACTGTTCCTGTAGATGCACCTTGCATCTACTGCAAGACCTCTCTATCACGAGCTGCTGTATCGTTAGTCAGAGCAGAGTCCCCAACACATACCCTCAATCCAGTCCTGCCTGGCATTGCAGTGGTATGCAGGGACATGCCCAGCCGCAGGGAGAGGTGTGTACACTGAGCCTTAAGATTGGCTGTCCTAAATCTGACTCTATATACTTTATCACCCATCTGCCCCATCCAACCTTTCAGCCTCTCACAGGTGCAGCTGTCCCTGTGACTCGTGTGCCACAGTTGGGAGGTGAGTACGCTAGACTTGCAACCCCCCCCCCCCCCCACCACATAGTAGTATTGTGTGTGTATTGTATGTATATATAGATATACTCTATATACACTCTATATACACTCTATATTTACTCATATATTGTGTTGTTGGACTCGTATGCCACAGTTGGGAGGTGTGTATACCATATTTGCAAGGTGCCCTGCCAGGATATGTGGAGAGTATCTATGTATAGAGTGCGTTACTTTCTCCACTCCACAATATGAGTATTCCATACTGATACCAAAGGGTCCCAATGTCCCGTGTTAGTGTTGGTTGTACACTTCCATATTTACCCTCCCCCGTCCCCTCTCATAATAGTATTGTACTTGGTGTATGTGTGTTCTATAGCATTCCCACTCCATATACACTAGGGTCTCCATTCTACGCGGTGCCTCCATGGGATTGAGGGTGCTCCCTTTTGCTTCCCACATCCATATATGCTCTCCTCATATGCACTACATATATACGTTTATGCATATATGAGAATTACATATATATACATACATGCTCATCACTGGGTATGACAGGGGGGGGGGGAGTATTAATCCATGTCCTATTATGTACATTCTTTTCTCCTCCTCCTCCCCACTCACAGAGGTGTCAGTGACACTATCACATTACAAATACACTAGAGATATTACTGATCCTATCTCTCTCCCTCAGACTCATTCTCCTACACTAGGGAGTCTTACCGGTTTGACTACCCCTTGGCTTGAGGCGGAAATGATCAGACTCGCAAATGGTTCCACGAAGAGTCTTACAGTACGTCTACCTGTTATGGTGTTAATTTGGATGTATATGTGAGTGTCCACGTACATCTGTGTGTGTGTGTGTGAGTGTGTGCGTGGGTGTGTTTTCATTAATAGATATATATTGTATCCATACTCTCACACACATGCCATTGTTCACTACGTATCAAGCAGTCTCCGTTTCGGCTGTGTAACAGACGAGTACATGTTGAGGCACACAACACAGGTATCCTTACATCTATGAATAATACTATTACACTATTATAAATAGTAGTATAAATATTAACAGACGAGTACATGCTCATGCACACTGTGCAGCACAGAAGACATGTATACATACTATGCAATTACATTGGATTGATAACAAAGTGTAATTTAAGTTGACGTACCGTCAATATATGTTGGTGTACTGTATTGTATTGTGTATTCAAATGGTAGACAGTATGAATGATTGTTTCAGCCATTCACGCATATATTATGGGTATCAACTATTAGATCACTTTCACTAATCTAATCACCCCAAGGGAGTGAGTATTGTACGGGTGACTCATGGAATAAGGACAAAGCATGTGGTCGATGGCGTGCTTCAGAGGAGTGGGGGAAGGTGATATGTCATGTATCATGTGGGTATATCATATAACACTCCACCATAATCTCTATATATCACTACTTTCTTTCATATTACCCTCACTGGTGCTATGTGTTTCATATTGTGGTATTTGCTGTTAAAGTGAAGTTTGACTAAGTGCAGGGCTCTGTTCGTGGAACCACCAATCCGTATTCAACGGCAAGTACTCGATGCATTGCCTGACCTTGTAAAATATGCTTCCAGAGTGAGTCAAAGAAGTGAATAATGTGGAACAACAAGCCTTACAGTTCTTTACGTGATTGTGTGGAGGGTAGTGGTAGTGTTCAATACTCGGTTTTGAGCATTCTTACAACAGGCACAGACTAGGTCGTTTCTCTATGATGACAGACCCGGTTCTGAGCCCTTTCACCTCACACGCATTGTCAACCCACCTGCAAAGAGATCGATCAAAGATATCATCAAGGAACACTTTGTTAAGGGTGACGGATACAGGTATGGGCCTTGCACCTTACTTCTATATATATTTATATTACATGCTTCTTTTGGGGCACCGTCAATGTATCACCGGTGAAACATGTTATCTATGCATATATCTATCATATCAGGTATATTACCGTATATTGTGACTCACTTCCTAGGGGAGTCTGGCGTCTTCGGCCTGAATCTCCCCTTGTGACGCTGGAGACGCTTCAGCCTGGGGTGGATCCATTCCTACACTTGAGAACTAATCTCGACACTGATGTTTCTGAAGAGGTTGACAATACTCCAATGGAACCCTCTGAGTGGACTGATGACGAGTGGGGTTTCTGGTTCCAAACATGTGACGATAGTGCTGTAAAGGAAGCTGTGAGGCAGAGAATTAGGGGAACTGCCCATACACATTGGTTCAGCCGTATGTATCCAGTTTCGCTTTGCTCTTCATTGAAGCATACCAACCTACTTATGTCGAAATGTCACTTCCCTCTTAGTAGAGTATCCCTGGGTGACACTGGCATTTTGCAACTTGTAACAGCCCTTCCTCAGCTATGTGGTATCCACACGGTATGTGTCAATATATGTAAAGTATATCTATATATGAAGTGTATTCCATGTATACTGTGTCTCTACATCTCTCTACTTCCATCTACCTACCCTCTTTAGAGCAATGCACATAATCTTTACTACCATCGGAGTCCGTTTGTGACCTTATCGCCACACCGTTGCATCTTTACTCATCCACAGCTTTCGCTTATGCACAACAGGATTGGAGATGTGGGAGCAGTAGCTCTAGCACAGACGCTGCATCACATGAGAGACCTCACATATGTACGTCCAAAACGACGTTTGTTCTCTGATTCTGTTGTGTCTTCTCTTTGTAAATGTAAACTCTCTATCAGTAATGCAGCGAGTCTGGATATACACTATCTTACGATAGCTTGGACTCCATGGAAACAATATCGGGGACATTGGTGCTGTTGCTCTTGGCGAGGCTGTCTTGGATCATCAGAGTCTAAAGCAGGCAAGTCTCTTGTATATTGACAAGTATATGCAGTTTCCACTCCAATGTGGAGAGCCTGTCCTTATCTTTCCATGTGACTCATCCTCAGGTCTGGCTGACTCGGAATCAAGTTACTGATAGTGGTGCGATGTCTCTGATTAGTATACTTGGAGGCTCAGTTGGACAGGTAACGCCTTCTTCTGTCAGAACCACATGATAATCGATGGAGTGTAGTATATCTACTGAGTATACTCCCCATATACTTGTCTCATCCTCAGATCTGTCTGACTGATAACCATATTAGCCAACCAGTGTTGGGCAGAATCCGAAGGATCACTCGGAGAGAGGCTGCTTCGGCAAGGTCTCTGAATGAAGGCAGCCTATCCACTGATATCCAAGAACTCTGTTGTGATATCTCAGCAGAGCCATGGACCAAGAACCAGATGGTCGAATGGCTGAACAGTTGCAACGTACCAACTGTGCGTGCAGCCGTGGAGTCGTGCTTCAACTTGAAGTGGCCTACGGTATACTCATATATAGAGTTGATGGATATATGATCATAATTCGACATATGTCTGAAAGACAATTACGCTGCCACCACTCACACTCAGCTCTATCTAGGTCAGAGGGATCTGAGGGATGGAGACGTAATTCCCTTCTTCTCTGTTCTGCCCAGACTGTGCAAGTTACTGCAGAAGACCAAGATGTCGTACTGTTACTATGCTAAGAGCCGTCAACCATGTATTCAAGAGGTATCAATGCCATAGTGTATCTATTGTATGGCCAGTATCAGTTCTGATCTAAGAGTGTGTATGTGAACTTGTACGTTGCAGCTACACACTCCACACGAGCTTCTAAATGTCAGATAAGACTGGAACACAACCAGATAGGAGACAGTGGGGCTATAGCTCTCGCCCAGGCCCTTCCATTCATGTTCCATTTGTCAGTGGTATGTAGGTGTCGTAATTGTATGTTAAAGTAGTTAATCCTGTTACAGTTATAGAAATCTCATGTATCAGGTGAGACTCCATGGGAACAGTATTGGAGACAAGGGATTCCTTGCTCTTGCACGTGCTATCTCGAGTCACAAGGCCCTCACCAGGGTGAGATCAAGCACTATACTGCTTCCCGTTGCCTCTATTGTGTGACACATTGTATGTGTAATTTGCCACCACTCTACCTTGACCCCTTTCTTTGACCATAGGTATACATATCGCCCATGAACATGACTGACGGTGCGGCCAAGGCATTTGTACAGAGCCTTGGAGAGTCTGTGGAAAAGGTTGGTGAATGGTATTGTGACTCTTGGTCATAATAGTCCTCTATCCCATTTCACTTCTAGGTCTGCCTCTTTGGGTCGGGTATCAACACGGTGCTCATCCGACTGATGAATGAGGCTGTTTCTACCCTAATGGTGTCTAGGCGTACTGCTGTTGATGGTGTTGCAGCTGATAGTGATCACACGCCAGGGACGGAGACTGTGGAGAGAGAGGGTGTGGTTGGGCAGGCCACCATAGACACATCTCCAGCCTCACTAGCTCTAGACGCCACCCTGGCCAGAGCGGCTTTCAGGCAGGGCATGTATGGCATGAGTAGCTTATTTGGCAGGCTCTCGGTCTCTGTGGCTAGAGGGAGAGACGTCGTACTGAAGAGACCCAGAGAGAGTGCAGTCCGAGACGTGTCTAGTGAGGCGCTAGAGGTCACATGCCACTCTTCTAGGTCTCATGCTCTGAAGCGTCTTGCGTCACCAGCCAAGCGGAGACCACTCATGTCACGTACTTGCCTATTGACAGAGGTAGATCCATTTGATGGAGGTGTCAACGACCCATTTGAGGGAGGGGAGGATCCTTTCCAGGAGATTGATGAGATCAAGTATGTGTGGTGCCCAAGCCGGCATTGTGTTGGAAGTGGAGATCCCTTTGAAGAGATGGATCCGTTTCTGGGAGATGGGGACCCATTCAGAGAGGACGATCCATTTGAGGAGGTGGACACTGCACACCTTGGGATACATGATCCATACTATGGCTCAACACAGAGGATACCAACTCTCGATTGGGATGAGGTAGATCCTTTCTTGGGTGATGCGACCCCGCTAGGTACAGAGTTGGATCCCTTTGCTGATGGCTATGGTACTGTTGCTGAGCCAGAGTGTCTGGACATCTCTGACGATGATGTACACATTACTGAGAGTGTGGGTCAGGACACTGGTGTGAAGGGCCCTCACTCGGAGAGAGTACACGCGGTAGAAGGTACTACCCTAGCACCAGTGGATGCATCACAGACGCTTGATGGGATTGGTGAGACTATGGATGGAGAGACTGAGGTTGACATCCTTCGCTCACTGCTGGCTACCAAGGACACTGAGGCTGTTGCTCTGCGCTCGCAACTCTCCACCAGTACCCAAGAGGTAGCGTCTCTACACGCACAGGTTGCCTCTCTTCACGCCAAGATGACCTCTCTTCAGCAGTCCCACACTGCTACTCTGGAGACCAGTCACCAGCAGTACCTCCAGATGCAGCAGTTATACTTGATGCAGGGGAAGAGTACTACTCAGGAGAGGCAGAGAGTGATGGGTCTCACAGAGAAGTGCCGTTCCCAGCAGACAGAGATAGATAGTCTGCGGTCTCAAGTTGCTGTCGAGACCAAGCGATCTGCCTCGCTGCAGTCAGATCTTCAGGGTAGAGACCTCCAGATATCGTCGTTGTAAACCACAGTGAAGGAGCTTCAGGACACCCACACTGCGGCATTGCAGGCGAAGGACCAGCAGTATCAGAGCATGGAACAGGGGTTTGCGACAGCTCTACAAGAGAGAGACCAGCAGTACACTGCTTTGGACCAAGTGCTAGAGGAGCAGAAGGCCAAGTCTATTAAGGCTAAGCAGAGACGGAGACAGGCACTGGCAGAGGTGGAGAGACTGCGTACACTGCTGTCTGAGGTTGAGGGTCAGAACCTCATAGACACCATCCCTCTTGATCTGGATGAGGACCAGTACTCTGAGTCAGTGGGAGAGGAAGAGGGAGTGGGAGAGGGAGAGGGAGAGGGAGGGGGCGATTTGGAGATGGCCTGAACGGCAGTATATCCGTGACTTATGGTTGATAGACATACCTCCATTGTTTTTGCGTCTTGAACCCTTTTCCCACACCGTTTTCGTCCAATGATTGACTCCAATCTTGCCTCTCTTCTCATAGCAATGCAGTGTGGTGTTGTTGCCCTGCTCTGTGCCTTGGCACTCTGCATATGCACCACATGCCCGCCTGGAGGCCCAGCAGACCCGAGTGAGAACGGTGAGTGGCAATATACTACTCTGTATGTGTTGGAGTATTGTAGACTCCATATGTCTCTCCATCCCACTACCTTGTACTATACAGTCGTCTCTCCCTCAATATACATACCGGGGGCTTAATGTGATTAGCTGGATGGCAGGGGCACCTACTATTGTGACTGTTGTTAGCATATGGGTACCAGTTACGCCTACTTTCTCTCTCTCTCTCTCTCTCTCTCTCTCCTATCTTCCCAGCTTCACTACCCTCTGGGTACCATCAGCCATGGACACACACAGGTTGGCTATCCTGACCTGGTATTAATGCCTTAATACACACACATATATGAATAACATAGAAAGTGTACCAAACAGTGATGAACTAACGTAATATCCAAATCTTCCTCACCTGTACGGCAATTGCGCCTCCCAGCTGGTAGTAGTCTCTCTCTCTCTCCTCCTCTATCCGCTCCTTCTCCTGAGGGGTTGCTGCATAGTAATCCGCAGAATCATCCCCTCTCTCCCCTTCTCTCTCCCTCTCCGAATTGAGTGAGGATAGCTGGAGAGGACCTTTCTCACCCCCTGCCCCTCTAGACGTTCTCACAGCATAGGATGCAGACGGTGATGAGAATGGGTTGTATACAGGTCCAATGTCTAGATGGTCCTGTGAAGCTGTGGCCCCCATGCCCTTGGTGTCAGCAACCCAGTCATCATCCTAGGGGTTAGTGATATATATAGGTACATGTAGAGAGAGAGGGGGGGGGGAGGCCCCATCCCGTTTGTGTCAGCCACCCAGTGATCGTGAGTGATGAGGATATATATATATATAGAGAGAGAGAGAGAGATATCGACGTTACCTGTCCTTCCACTATGAGTCTCAGCACAGTCTTTGCAGTGGCCAGGTCAGCTAAGAGTGAGGGGGTATGTATACACATTTGTCTATGTATACATATATATATAGAGAGAGAGAGAGAGTGTGTGTGTGTCAACAATAGCCAAAGTCAGCTGGGGATAAGGGATATACATATGTGAATATATGAATAGAGAGAGGGAGAGAGAGAGAGAGGGAGAGAGACCACATCTTTAGATCAGTGAAGCACATGAAAGAAAACACAACACTCCCATATGATAAGAGCATATGATTCCAACAGGTACAGCTACACATACTATACCCCACCTGTCTCATAAACTGGCACATGCGGGTATCCAGAGCTTCCATAATCCCTAAGTATTAGAATAGAGCAACGACAAATATTTATTATAGCTATCCCTAGGTGTGAGAACAATACAAATACAAACATGCATTTCTAGTTTCGGCATTACTAAGACACCATAAATACTCCTCTGCATCCTATGTCACACTGTAATATTCTGAAAGGAAGGGAAGGGAGCAACACGTACTTGTCCAGGGCGAGAATGGCAACAATAGGATCCAACTTGGACACTGGAAATACAACCTAGGGGTTAGGGGGGGGGGGGAAGAAAGGAAAAGGAAAAACTTACGAATAGAGACAGCAATCTTTAATCAAAAGAGAACAATAATACATTAACCCTTGATACATGCAGTACCTGATAGAGAACTATATCTAACAATTATTAATATGTATCCAAGTACCTGGTACAGGTCCCGTGTCACGTCCTCTTCCCTCTCGATAGCAGACCTGGAGACATAAGCATAAGTGACAAAACAGATATCACACAGGGAAGAGTCTAACACCGAGAATTGGAATGTGATATTGTTAACATACCATGTGCTCCTGGCAATCACTGTCCTGAAACAAATGTAGTAGAATAGAACAATTTAATACAGTACATATCGGCCCTACCTTGTGTTTCTGTCAATGACAATCCTGGAACACAAGTAAATAGAGAATTGTATGGTGTGGTAAAACACAATACTATATACCTCGTGTTTCTGTCAATGACCATCCTCAAACATATACATTTCAAATATTATAGGATAATATCATGGTTATACCTTGTGTTCCTGTCAATGACCATCCGCCTCTCCTTCTTCCTGACCCGGATGGCATCCAGGGAGTTGGACAGGATCTCGTGTCTAGAGTTAGAGGGTATGGAGTATATATGTATGTCTATACATATATGTATAAATATATATATGTATAGACGAGTGAAGAATATCTGACCCGGATGGCATCCAGCGAGTTGGACAGGATCTCGTGCCTAAGGTAAATAGTATATATACACTATATGTAGATATGTAGATTCTACTCTTATCAATATCTGACATCTGATGGCATCGAGGAAGTTGGACAGCATCTCAAGCCAGGAGACATATTCATATCAATGTATATATGGGTATATATATATATATGGGTATATATATGGGCAAGACCTCACCTTGACAGTTTGTATGGTAGCTCAGGTGGCTTGTGGCGGCTATTGACTGGTGAGTGAAGGTCACTGCAAGTTAGTATGATTCCGGTATACAATAATAGTGTTTGACACTCCCATTGGGAAGAGGTGACGAAGAGGATAGAGGGTGAGAGAGAGAGAGAGACATGATCCATACCTATGGGCCGGGGAGTGTGCCACATAGTGGATGATCCTGGGAGTCAGAGGGGCTACAGACACGTATATACAAACACTTGGAAACACTGCAAGGACATCATATATGTATGTATACACATTGGTTTGAGGTACCCATGAGTATGTCGAAAGATTACATTCATACACTTGTGGGAATTGAATACATACATGTATATATATGAATACCTTGGCTTGAGGTACATGATGGCCGAGAACGCTGGGATGCGGGAGGTCATGTGCTCAAGGCTCTGGGGTCAGGTTCAACTCTAACTAGGCTTAGAATCATACACTTCAATATCTCCCCTCCACTATCAGAAGAATAAGTCCATCCACGTACTCTATAATGGGCACAGTGTGTCTATCATCTGAAGCATGACAAACCTTCTCTCTAATCTCCCTCTCTCTATATATATGTACATATACATATACACATACACACGTATATACCTTCAGAGTGAGGACTGCATTGTCTGACACGTGAAGACATTCTCTCTCTCTCTCTCTCTCTCTCAAAATACATACATACATACCCAAATACAAATATATATGTAATATATACCTTGAAAGTGAGGACTGCATCGTCTGACAACGTGAATTATTCCCTCTCCCCCCCCCCCCGGTTTGTATCACTATTTATGTCTCACCCTCCAGGACAGCTCCCTCGTCAACGCCATTATAGTTACTTTATATGTATATGTATATATGTATACAGTGATCAATAGTATGTATTGTACTGATTACTATGTACTGTATCACTCTATATACATCTCACTCTCCAGGACAGCTCCCTCGTCAACGCCAACCTCCACGGCCTGGCACTCGACAGTACGTTCTTCTCTCTCTCTCTCTCCGTCTACACCCTTTTGTGCATATTGAAGTCAACCTGTCACAATGCATGACGATATGTTTTCTCTCTCCCTAAACCCCATTAATGCCTAGACCTTGACCTCTCTGGGTGTGATCTGTCTCTCTCTCTCTCTCTCTATACCCTTAATTCCTAGACCTTGACCTCTCTGGGTGTGATATGTCCCACGCTGACCTTGGGGAGTGCTCCTTCAACAAGGCAGTCTTGAAGGGGACTATCTTGAAGGTATATAATGTATATATATATATATATAACAAGGCTATCTTGAAGGTAACCATACTTAATGTACTTAAGGTAAATATTTACAATATTGATGGTGAGTGCTCTTTCAACAAGGCAGTCTTGAAGGGGACTATACTTAAGGTATATAAATACAACATTGATATATATATATAGAGAGAGAGAGATGGTCATTCAACAAGGCAGTCTTGAAGGGAACTATCCTGAAGGTATTATTGACTTCATATATTGACGTTTCTCCCCAGGGTACCGTATTTTCCCACTGTTCTAATTTTGCAACATTGTATATATATATGTATACATATCTTTCTATATACTAATCTCACCCCCAGGGTACCGACCTGTCCCACTGCAGTGGCATTGACAATTATTAATACAGATAATACATATACTTTACTATATGTGCACTGTATGAATATATGTATATATATATATAAATATATATACATTTATAATATACTATATCTACATTGTCTTACCTTAAGGGTGCCGACCTGTCCCACTGCAGTGGCATTGACAAGAAGATGCTCCATGCCGTGGCAGACCTGAGGTACAGTGTATATGGTATATATGTTTATATATATATTGTATGATGTTAGTCACATGTATGATGCTGCACGCAGTGGCGGACCTCAAGTAGGGAGTATATAGAGTGAAGATAGTGTGTATACACGTGTATATTCCTGAGGCAGACACGCTTCAGCTGCCTCTTTCGATGAGTTCACCCTTAGGGAGACCAACCTCTCTGCCCTCAACTTCCCTGATACTCTATACACATTTGTA
>BDIP01000049.1:0-36318 GCA_003568945.1 Kipferlia bialata
AAAGGGGAAAAGGGGAACGAAAAGGGGAAGGGGTTCCCATCCTTACCATGCCTGCATATTGTGTACTAAGATGTATCAGACAATGTACCTCTGAGTCGGATGCTACGACAATAGTCTATTGTGCTCAAAATGTCCATGATACAACATATATAGGGTGTATCACTCTTAGCACTGCTTTTACTTCGGCAACACTTACTAGAATACACAGTGAACTACTATCAGTTAAGAAATGTGGTTTTGACCAGTTTACCTTGGGACTCTTGTTAGTCCTACTTTAGACTTCAGAATGATAAGAAGGTCCACATGCAGTAATGCATTAATAGAGTTTCTGTCATATCAAATTGATATTATCAATGACTCATTTGTGCTGAGGAAGATTGCTATTATGGTATTGCATGATGTACTTCTCTATTCCTCTCATGCAACCGCTAGTGTATTACGTCCCTGCCCTCTCCCCACCTTAGTGCCCAGTGTGGGTATACATTGGCTGGATCAATCTCATAGAGGACAGTGTAGTGTTTGGTTGAGGACGTGCCGCATAAGACATTAGAGGGTGTGAATACTCCCCAATAGTGGAACACATGTGGCTTGTAGGATGCACCCCAGTCAATCCACTCACCAGATATTGTATCGAATGCCAGAACATGGTGACCCCTAAAAGTATCACTCCCTGTCGCTGGAAAGACTAGGTAAGATCCAGCTGTACAAAACCTATAACTACTCACGACCCAGTGGCCTGCAGGTTGTGGCTCCCCTAACGCTCGCCATCCTACAGACAAGTCAAAGGACCATATCTTCCGTTGATCGTCGTCATGGTTGTATACAAGAGCATATACATACCCGCCACACGTTTCAACGCAGCTAAAGCTGTAAGTGGATTGTATGTATCCCTTGTCAATCCACCGTCGATCTTCTGGCGAGAACACAAGTGTTTGTGTTTGTGCTCCCCCAGACTCTCCCGGTACGCGCTGCACAATCACCACATGATGGTGTAGCCCGAACATGAACTCTATCTGAGGGCACGCAGAGATGAGATGAGAGTTAAGTGATCGGTACTCAGTGTGTCCAGCTGGTTGTGGAAGCTGAAAGACAGTATACGTGTCCAGTGGAACTGCGTGGACGGAATAGGTGACATTGTGTACGTTCGGCATGTTTTTCACTACATAGTACAGTACTCCGTCCACCACACAGTGTCTAATACGTGAACCAAAAGAGACACACTTCATGGGGGTATAAGACCCCAATGATACCCTTTCACAGACAATTCCCTCTGTGTCCTCCGTGTCGACGTTGACAAGTGTCAGACTGTCAAAGAAGTGAGGGTATCTCATGCATATGAGCTGGTTGGGTGCTGGACCTGGGACCCCTTCTGGTATCATTGAATCATTCAATGAATGATCCTTGTCAGGTGACAGCAGAATAGGGTTGGTTGAGTAAGCCCCTTTCATGTGTTTAGCTGCTTTGTTGTCTTAGCTCTTGTAGAACGGCGAAAGGTTCGCAGCTACCCATATGTGTGAAGCCTTCACTGAAGGTAGATATACCCTCAGTGCTCTAGATATATACTGTTGAGTGAATGTGTCTTTCGCAAATGATACCCTCTGGTGGTGTCGGAGGTCGGATTCATAAGACCTGACGGCGATATGGTGACAGAGTGTTACAGAACGGCTGCTTAACATAACAGGTCCTCCCAATTTGGCCCTTTTGACACTGGAGAGAGGGATGAGTTCCATTTCTCCCCCAACCAAAGCAGGAGTGTACATGAAGGGAATATGGAAGTACCGACTGGTTACTACCTAGCCTAGTAAGTACCAATACCATATTGAATATCTCACTTAACCTCTCACTGAAGTATTCGTGAGTCCAGAACAGTTAGACTAAGAATCAAAGTCACTAGACAGCTATGCTTACGACCTGTCAATTCAATAGTATAATAATGCTAGAGTAACATTGCTAGACACTATTCATTCAATAATGCTACGAATGTAACACATATACACCATATACATAGCAGTCTATTCACTTATGCTACCAAAGTCAATGCTGCTGTCCTCAGAGTGCTCACGGTACCCAATTACCTGGGTGAGTACAGTATGGTAATACAACCAAAACACCGTGACAGAAGGAACTTGCATACTCCTACAATACTCCGTATGTACCTTGGCGGAGACTGCTGGTATCAGTATCAGTATCAGTATATATAGTGATATACATATAATGATATATCTATAATTTATAAAATGTATACCTTGGCTGGGACTGCTGGTATGGATGAGGCATAGTGCTTCTGGAGGGCAGTGACACAAGTCTGGACACGCTTGGTGATCTTGCTACCCTGTCATAAGAGCGGTTCGCCAGTGTATACAGACAGAAAAATACAGATATACATTTCCAATGGCATACACACATATGTGTATATATACATATTTACCTGTAGTGCAAATGTAGGTGCCCTCAGGATTCTACTATCCAGGTAGATCTTTGCACATCGCTCCAGGTCACCCTGTATCCTAAAAGTAAGATAAAGTCTCCCCCCGAACAACAGCGTCTTGCAGAATGGATAGGTTGGAAGGGATAGTTACAATGATACTAGGCCCAGTAACATTCGCACCTCCCAGCGTCCAGGCCACTCTCACTCAGTAGGTCAGCGGCGAGTCTGATCTGACCGATGGACAGGGCGGGGGGCTAGGGTATCAGATGCTTCAATAGGTGATTCAGTAACTATCAATAATCTCTACACTACCCTACATTGTGCAGGAGTGATACATATATACAGGCATACCCTTGGCGGACATGGGAGGGTGGGGCACTTGACACCCTGTGGGGCACAGAGGGCACCAGCAGCCTCAGGGTTGACAGAAGATAGACCTGTGTGAGACACAGAAATATACAACTTGATACACATATTAACATACTATGTCCAGGCGAGCCGACACCCAGGTATGGGTAAGAGTAGAAGTGACATCATTACCTGCGATGCAGTGCTTGAGAAGGTGAACTGGTGGTTCACTGGCCTTGGCCTCCTGCTTGAATCTATGCGTCAGTACTTGGAGAACGTATGTGATATAGTACAAATACTAAAGAATGCGCAATTCCTTTGTAAAAGTATATACTCCACCTGCTCTTTCTCTTTCTGGGCTTGTTCTTCTCCCTGGATGCCTCTCTCTCCTTGGCAGACACCCACCTCTGCAGACCCTGGGTGAGAAATGAAGAACAAGAGATAATAGACGTGCCCCCACTAGAAAGACAAAGGAAAGAACATGTGCCCCAATATCAATATCTTTGGAACTATGAAAATAGTGATTGAAAGAGTATTGGACATATACCCTTCCACCCACCTCCAAGACCTGGGTGGCCACTGCAGTACTATGTTCCTGCCCCTGTGCCTTGGGAGTAGGGGGTAGGGCAGTGAGGTAGGGGGTGAGTAACTCTAGAGCAGCGACAGGTCCAATGGATGGGATGCCTGGGTGTGAGGCAAAGTACATATCAAAGTCTAAAGTGTTTAGTATTAGTACATTTACACATAATGTATCATAATACATACCGACTGAGTAGTCACATCCACTGATGGCAGCAATCAGGGACAGGACCTGACAGTGAGCAAAGACATGCATTGAATGCCTATAAAGGACACTACTTTCATCATATATATACATACCTCAGGTGTGAGCCCCACACTCTTGAGGTCCTGGCTGACATAGCAGTCTGGCTCTGACCATCTCACAACAACATCTGGAGTAAGTGCGTATGTGGTAGAGTAGAAACAATATGATTACACACTATTGATAATAGTATTTGGTGAATTCTGCTCAGTGCCCACCTCCCCCCATGACCACTGCGTCTGCATCATCAGTGAGCACAGCATCGGCCTGGGGGTGGAAATACACAAGTGGAACATGCGAGTATATAAACAATGTATATAGTACGGAAAGAGAACAATGAAATGGCGCTTCTGGAACATATATACTGAGGAATGGTGACCGCACCTGCTTGGAGTTGATGAGGCGCACACAGCAGGTCTCAGCCTCCTCTCCTGCGGTCAGAGAAGTAGTAACACTGGTAGAAGAACAGTCAACTAATTCGAACGTAAGAGAGTGATCCTGGCAAGCATATACTATGGAAATGGACAAGATATCTTTGAGAGACAGAGATGAACAATTATATATTATGCACCCACCCTGGTCGCTGACTATCACTGGGATACCCAAGGGACGCAGGGCCTGGAGGTCAGAGTGACAGATACACGGAAAGAGGGTTGATACCAGGGCAATGCTATATGTGCTGCTAACCTCAGTAAGGCTTGCCACTAGAACCTCGTGGGGTATCCGGTGCTGGAGTGTCTCACCCTTGAGCTTGGACATGTCCTGGAGGGAGAAGGACAGATATACAAGACGGATACCTATCCACAAAGTGAGGCGAGGAATTGCAATGAAAATCGTATGGCACAACTACAATGGTCTATTCAGTAAGAGAGGGAAGCCACTCTTTGACATACCTTTGGCACTGGCACTGATACCTCCCTCTTGCCCTCCCCCTCTGTCTGTCTCTGTCTGTCACGCATGTGCTGGTCAAGGATATCACCAGGCTGAGGAGCCTGGCAGTGAGTCAGAGTATACAGGAGGAGAATAGTATTTCGTCACCACACGATATTTTTATAGTAGACATAGTAGAGACTAGTACACATACCTCCTTGCCGTGTTCCTCTGATATTTCATCAATGGATGACGGTGTGTCAGAGATGCAGAATGGTGTCTCCACCTCTTCCACTTCCACTTGCTGTTCTTGTTCCACCTCAACCACCAACCCACCAGTATCATCAGCGGGGAGAGCACCCTCCCAGATATCCTCTCCCTCTACCCCTGTGGCACCTGCATTGTTGCCTTGATCCACTCCCTTCTGACCCTCCTCTACATCTGAGTCCACGTCAAAGAGGTCATCTGAGGTGGAGTCCTCAGTCAATACAATCTGGGGCTTGGGTTGGGGTGTCCGTGGCCTCTCAGGAGCAGCGACACTCAGGTCGGTGGGGACACTGCCAACAATGGTGAAACCAGTCAAGGAACCATCTCCGTCAATCTCCATCGATTGCTTCTCTCTATCCGCCTCGACCATGTCAACATCACCAACCGTAATGTCTGCTTGAATATCTAACATCTGGGGTGTTGTTGGCCTCTGCACCGCATCCAAGTCATGAGTATGCACTTCGTCTCTTGGTCTCTCTGACACATCCAGAGGTTCAATCGCAACTCCAGACTGAACACTGGCTGCTATCGGATGTTCCTGGTGTTTAGAACAATAAAGCTAGGTACAATTCATTAATCAACATAAATACCTAGGTATTGTAACATACAAGATATTCACACCACACACCTCGTCGTCACTCCACATTGTATATATATATACGAATATATATTGATGATACTACCCACCTCGTCCTCACTGAACGACAGCATGTCAGAGGCATGGGAGTGTGCGGGGGACCCGCCCAACCCAACCACCAACGCGTTCAGTGACATGTCGCTGCTGGACTTGTCACCACCTACTCCCTTGCCCTTCCCACCGTGTTTGAATGAGTCCCAGTCTGTAAAGTGCGCTGCAAAGGGGAGGAGGGGATCAGCAAACACGTCCCAGCGCTTCTTGACCTAGAGTGTCAATGTACATTATTAAAAGAGAAAGAAACACTACCTAATATTCAAGGGAATATTAGAGCGCAAAGATAGATGTATATACATACCTCAGCAGCTGTCTCTCTCTCTCTCTTCTCTGCAACGTCCAATGCAGACTGTGCAAAGGGTAGGGGAACAGGCTCTGGTTCAACTACATCACACACTGAGAAATCAGCACCCTCTGACACACGGACACTCTCTCTCTCCCTCTCAGCAGCAATGGGTACTACACGATGCATGATTCCCAGAGTAGGAGAGAAGGGCTTGGGGAAGGGAGACATGGAGAGAGAGGGAGACATGGGGGATGGAGACCCGTCTAGGTCCAACCCATCCTCGTTCTTGACAGTGGAACCAGGGTCTACCAGAGAGAAAGGGGGGCAGCTCAAAGAGGAGAGGGTGCGGTAGTGCTGGTCTGGCAGAATGTACACTGGGGGTTAGAGACAGATTCACATACTCCATCTGACGAAGCGGTATACACCATATACTCCTGGCTTGCCACTAGGCATCAGTGTGTATCAATACCTGTCTTGCCACTGACCACCAGTGGATGCACCATATCCCTGTACCAGTCAGGCATGGCAGAGGTGTCTCCTACCACACCACCCATGGAGGTGACAGGAGTGGGCTGATCTCTCTCGGTAGAGGGAGGGGGCACTACGGGGAGCATGTCCTCCTCCTCCCAACCATCGCTGAGGTAAGAAGTACATATGATAGCCTATATATTCACTGCAATGAGTACAATTACGGGAAGCATGTCCTCCCAACCATCGTTTAGGTGAGATAGTAAGTACATTGACCAATGTATCGGAAACTGGCCATAAATATGTGATTGGGGTATGTCCTCCTCAGAATTGCTGGTGAAAGGATAACAGAAGTCGTTCAGTGGAGCCTATACCTAATCTCCGCCCCTCCCTCCATGATGCCCATCCCTGCCCCTGCCTCGGCTGTCCTCTTCCTGCGGTGGGGGGTACTAATGTATACTAATACATACTATCTAGGAACTAATATATATACTAATACATACTATCGAATATATACATATAGGGTGTATATTCATATTGATACGCCGGCCTCGGCTGTCCTCTTCCTGGGGTGAGGGGTACTAATATGTACATTCACACATACATATATATATATGATTCAATACATATACCCTAGGGTGAGGCGTACTGTAAGCTACACAGAAGGTATGCATGCATCCAACAGCATTATCAGGACAACAACTCTGTATAAATTGACATAGTTTTCCCATAATTACAGTGATACATACACGAGCGTATACCTAGCCAGTATGTTCTCTGATATTGCCTCCACCAGCATAGATGCCCTTTGCCAAATGAATATACATCACTTCAATATCATCATAGAGGCCATATACAACATGCATTGATATACCTTGCTAATATGTTCTCTGATATTGCCTCCACCAGCATCGATGCCCTCTGTCTCTGTCTTTGAACAAGGGCACGCTGCATCTGGGTCTGGGGGTAAGAAAGAAACATCGTTCACACCATACATACATATATATACTATATATGTATATATATATATTACTGTACTTGTATCTCTGTCTCTGCACAAGGGCACGCTGCATCTGGCTCTGGGGTTAGAGAGGGATGCAATATTCTCATATACTGTATATACATATATATTATCATACATATTCATATATCTATACTACTGACGCTGCACAAGGGCACACTGCATCTGGTATTGCAAGTAAGAATCATCCTTACACATCATATATACACACACATATATATAGGTGTACCACAGTAAGACTATTGATAGGATACTATGGTGTAACTACAAGTACAGAGTAAGTATACATACAGGCATTATGTACAGTACCTGCTTCTTGAGTGGGTGTGCCACTGGGTTGTCGAGCACTATGATGGGGGCCATACCAAGAGCTAGACACCTACATATGAGTAGATATAGATACACAATTGAAATTATGTACATATACTATATTCATACACAATGACTATGATGGGGGCCATACCCAGAGACCTATAGGTAAGAAGGTATGACATACTCATACACACACATATATATCATTATATCCTTGATACACCTTGATTGACAGTCTCTGACTCTCCTACATATATACACAAACAATATACCTTGTGATGTCTCTGAATACACGTATATATATACTCATTCATACATACACACATACGCCTATACCTTGTGATGACTCTGAATGCACACAGAAGATGGGGGGCAGGGCCCTCACTGATACCCGGGGTTATCATGTACCTAGGGTAAATAGAAAGAGAGAGAGAGAAAAATATACTGAGGGTAGTGAAGAGAGAAATGATATTTGACAAGTACTTCTGAGTCCACAGCCACTGTCTCTTTCCACACTATGTATTCACATATACTACATTTTTGAGGGAGAGTGTGTGTATGTACCTCACTAGCACCCCTGAGAAGTCCACGGCCACTGTCCTTCCACCCAAAGTGACAGCATCACACGGCCTGGCCCTGAGGGTTAGAGAGAGAGGGGAGAGAGAGAGAGTGGGGGGGGGGGGGGGGAATGAGAAAAAGAAAGGGGGGGGGGGGGGGGGGGGGGGGGGGGGGGGATATGAGGTATTCTACACACATCCAGCAAGGGAGCAGTATCATAATCACACTACACTACCTTCTCCCAGTGACCCAAACACATCCAGGGCCTTCCTCTCTGCCCTGATGCCCCTGAGTGTAAGAGGGGGGGGGGGTATAGAATGCAGATGATAATATATACTGATGATATACACACTGTCTCTACTCTCTGCCCTGATGCCCCTGAGATTAGAGAGATAAATAGAGGAGATATATAATGCAGGAAGAGTACTATGAGTAGGAGAGTGATGTCCTGTGAGGTATCTAGACTGTGTCTACTCACTTTGGGAGGTCTGAGAGCAGGTCGTACACCCTCCCGTTGTACATCTCGTACACACTCATCCTCACCACCCTCTTCTGTCCCTTGCCCTCCCTGCTCACCCTGTCCCCTCCCCTCCCCTTGGCCGTGGGTGTCATGGAGGGGGTCGAGGGGAGAGAGGGCGACTCCTCCCCTGTCCACCTCACCTCCTGGAAGATGTGTCTAAGCAGCCTGGGGAGGATGCCCCTCTTGTCATCGCTGCCCTGGATGGTGTATGTCTTGCCAGAGCCTGCGGTTAGCTTATAGATAGGTGGGTATACATAGAGGTGAGGGGAAAGGAGCAGCAGAGGACAGTGAGGGACACTGGAGGACAATGGTTACTAATTAGGAGGTTCAAGAGGAAGACAGAGAGAGCGCCATGGTAACTTAGCACACACATATCGCCACAATACCGAACTCAGACATATAATCCTCAGAGAGGGAGGGGAGGGGTCATTACATCCACATATATGTAAGCCCTCTCACCTGTGATTCCGTATGCCATGACTGCCATGGACACTCCTGGGGTGAGATACACATGGACCATATACACAGAATAATACAGTAGGGCGATGTGATACCCATACATAGCCTAGAAATAGTGCCAGGATTGAGTGTAGGTCAATCCAATCAGAAGACAGTAGCAGTGCTATCTCTATGCACACACAATCACACACAACACCCACCTTGGCAGAGCAGACCTGTCTCTGTGTCTAGTGCTGCATACGCCTCGTCCTGGGTGGTGGTGGGGGGGAGCACAGTGCTGAACTTGTAGGGGTCTATCTGGCCCTGGGGTCTGTCCAGCTTCTCCGGCTCTGTGATGGTCACTGTGTTGCCAGAGTGGGACAGCACATTGACCTGCCCTGGCTGCAGCTCACCAGGGAGGAAGGGCCTGGGTAAGGGCAAATGGAGGAGGGACAAAAGAATTGGGATTTAGCACTACTCACAAATGCAATCATTACAAGACAACAGAGCATACACACCTAATCCGGCATATGATCTTGAGAGGTGTGCCCTTTGCCTGGGCACGAGCCAGGTGAGATACCATGTCTCGCTCCTCACGGTCCACTACAACTACGTATAAGGACTGAGAGAAGTGAGTCTCAAATCCACCCCATCCCTTTGGTGGAAAAAGGGTTGTTGTATTATTATGCAGCTGGCAAAGTGAAAGTTATGAGTCATAACTTGTTATGACTATCAACTCGTTAGATCTACAACTAGGTTTAACAACTCGTTACAACTAGGCCAGTCTGATAAGCTAAAGTCCACCATTGGTAGTGTGACTTCCTTCCATAAAGTTCATAATAACCTTTTTAAGTGTAGTTACTATGTGTCCTTTTGATTCACTCTCAGGACATCTGGTGTGACTCCACGTTGGTCAGAAGTGGCATCCTTGACGTTCTTGACTTCTTGCGATACCTCTGGTGCTTGTATGGCTTTTGTGCTTGAACCCTACTTCTGAGGGAGGTACTCAGATTAGGTTAGGAGAATAACCCTGAATACGTTCACCTGGATGTCAGTGGATATGTTAGGTACGTCGATGGAGTAACAGAGATTGCAGTAGGTGTCTGCCACAGTGTGTGTGATGCGTGCTATGCTGTCTCTGTTTCTCTTCACTCTCTGCCTCATCCCTAAGGTTGGAATACTCGAGCTCTGGGTGCCACACCCTCAGAAGACTACCAGTGGCTGAGAACTTGATACCCTGACTCTGTCAAAAGAACCGTCAGGTAGGGGGTATCTAATCCCCCACTCTATACTATTTGGGTCCTGCCTATATCTGCTCTGCCGCCTGCTCGCACCCAAAATATATCTTGAATCCGGGTCTTACGACATCGTCCACACAAACTATACCTGCCTATATCTACCTATATGATATATGCCGTATCCACAGTTCATGTACATCAGTGAAACCAAACACTTCACAATTTATGACTCGACACACCCACCAACCTCACATATTAATCTCCATCAGCTCCTTGAGCCTCGCCTCATCCTGCCCGAAGGTGGGTAGGTACTTATGAGTCTTGAGTCAGTGCCATGTCCACAAGGGCACAGGGGCACCGTCTGTCTACCTTCTATGTATACCTACTGCAGCCTTCTCACAATCTCCTCGAATGTAGGCCGTCTGTCAGGGTTCACCTGAAGACACACCTTGGCCAGATCCACAAGAACCTTGGGGGCGTCCTTTGGTTAGAGACTCTAAGACATATAGAAGATACATGATAAGGTACAGTATGTTCTGCTACCTTCTTGATGTATGGCTTCTTGAAGGAGAATGCCTCTCCCCTCTGTACCAGCCCAGCAATCATTAGCTCGTCTACATCGTGTAGGGGCTTGTATCCACTGATCATCTCCCAGAGTATCACGCCATAGCTCCAGACGTCAATCTTCTCCGTGAACTTGTAGTGTTGATTGAACATCTCAGGAGCAGAGTACGCGGGGGTTCCCCTGTACCGCGAGCGTGTCTTGCTCTTGTAGGGGTTGTGTGGCTTGCTCAGTCCGAAGTCTGCTAGCCGGCAGTTCTGACCCATGACATCAAGGAGAACCTGGAGGGTAAGAGGAGGTACAGTGACAGTGTTACGGTCTTTGAGGGTCGGTAGAGAGAGAGAGATACTTACGTTGGATGGCTTGAGGTCTCTGTGCTCCACTGGTGGGTCGCGCGAGTAGAGCTGGTGACAGCCGGAAGCGATCTGGAAGGCAAAGGAGTGGCGGAGGGTCCAGGACATCTTTCTGTTCTTGCTGTGAATGGCATCCCCCAGTGTGCCCCCCTTCATGTAATCCATTAGGAAACCCACTTGGGTCTCGGAGACCACAAGACAGTGGGTACTGACGATGTACTCACTGCCGAGGTCACGTCCCTGCTTGTACTCGAGAATGACGTCCTCGACCTCCTTGGGGCACATACCGTTGCCGTTCTCACCACGAGTACGGTCGAAAAGCTTGATGGCATACTCTGTCCCCTTCCAGGTAGCAAATGACACCTGAACCATGAGTCGACACACTATGCTCCAATAAAACTGACAATCGTATCACAGTATGATAATCCTACTGACCTCGGCGTAACCTCCCTGGCCTAGGGCATGTCCAATGTAGTCGAGTTCCTCGATGCGTATGCAATCCTAATAGTGAGAGAAAGAGTGCCTGTAACATGGTCATAATGAACTTTTCATGTTCAGCAGTATGTCTCTTGGCCCATATATATGGGCATATACGTATATACCTGTCTTGAGAGAAGTGACTCCGTGTCTGTCTGCACCGGCAGAGGGTACGAAGGTAGTGGAGCCTCAGGCCCCATCCCACCTACGTCTCCAAAGTGTCCCATGGGAGTCGGCGCCTTCATTGTGTGCATGGCATTAAGAAGGGCGTCCATAGTAATCTGCTAATGGTTAGAGGGATTATGTACTGGGTCACGTTTGGGACGATACAAACGATAATAATACTTCCAGGGTGTCAACGCACGACGGTTGTCAGTACCTGCTCAGGTGGATTAGCCAAGAGAGACGCCTGGATCTTGACACGGCGGATGCAGCAGAATGCCACTCCTAGCACGGTAAGGAGAAGGATCACATTCCCTCCAACCACAATCGCGCCAATGGTTGTCAGAGAGGGCCCGTCAGGCTCATTAGGTTCCTCTACAATAGGAGCCGGTCCCACAATTACACTGAGTGTCACACTCCACACACCCTTGCTACTGTTGGCAGTAGACTCCAATACAAACTCTATGTCGTAGGTTCCAGGCTCCGGGATGGACATCGTCGTTGCGTCTGGAGTTAGGATCATAGGCTAGGATCAGTGATCTTATCTGGCTACAAACAATACCTGTAGCATACGCTGCATGAGTAGTGTCCCACAGAGCAGTGCCTCTCCAGAGAGGAGTGTTATCGTCTCGGGACTGGATGCTAGCTGCTACAGCCAAACCAGGGGGCTCGAAAAGCATGGGGTTACTGTACTCGTCGAACAGCTGGTGGTGAATGACAATTGGGTAACTATATGAAGAACCATGCAGGGCCCACCTCCAGCAAGACAGAGAATGGCTCTGTAGCAGCTGTGACAGATGGGTGAGTGAGGGCGATGGAACCGTATCTGGAGTCATACTCCGCCTGACGTAAGGAACCATAAACAAGAGTAAAGGGCAACCCATAGCTGAAGATAGCTTGACGGGAGTCCTACCTGGGTACCAGTAGCACTACACTCTGCGGCTGATACTGCAACACTCCCTGTCTGAAGTAGAGTGCCCCTTCCAACGGCATTCAGAGGGGCAACAAAGACCTACGTATGAGGTGTAGTTGAGTTTTGGTAGGAAGGAGGGTATCTCTCCATGGGAAGATACCTCGTATGATGTGGTTGCAGTGTCGACAAAGGATACCGGACAGTAGTAGAAGGCGCCGGAAGACTCAGTGAGGTAGGCGCAGGAGGACTCCACTCCCTCACAGACCACAGTGGTGTCCAACACCTCGGAGTAACGGGAGGAAGTGGGGTCACTGACAACCACCTGTACTGTGGTCTGTTGTCATGTGTGTTATTGGATACATTTTCAGGAATTTGTATATCGGTTACACACATCCTACTCACCGTCTCGCCTGCCGTTACATGGATGCTGGATGGCATGACACTGCTCTCTGTGGCAGACACAACCTGTGTCACAGTCAGGGTACCGGTACACACTGTACCAGTGTCCAATACAGCACTGACCCCATGGGACCCCACTATCTCAGTAGACCCAAAGGATACGTCGCCACAGTACACCAGGTCCCCTGTGACTATAGAGCCAAAAACGTCACACTCCACGCTGCTATCATGGCCCTGAGAATCGAGGTAGAGGAAGGCCGAGTGCTCATATGCATCTTGGTTTCCGTATGAGTCTGAGACACTGAAACACACAGTTGTGGGAAGGCCAGACACGACAAATTCGTTAAATGGAGTCAGCGTGGTTGGGGTGCCTGCCATCACATTGAAAGGGAACTGCAGTTCCACAGAGACGCTCAGGTGTCCGTTCTCTAGCGTTACCACAAGGCTGTGGGGGCCACTGAGAGAGGGGATCGCTAGAGTGGTCACATATCCCTGATCGATGATGTACGACACCGAATCCGTCGCCTCAGGGTCGGTCCTGTCGAATCCCACCTTTGCAGTAGGGGTGGTGAGGATGTTAGAGGACGCATCTCTGAGCAAGATTGTGAAGTGTGCAGTCCCGCCGGCCACACCCTCTAGAGTGGATACACTGGATGTGGCAGCATGGGGCACACCAGGGAGCAGGTGCAGCTCAGTGCAAAACCAAGAACCATCGGCCTCCGTGAGGTACACCCTGAAAAGCAGTCCCACTGTGTCGAAACTGGAGCTTGACAGAACGCCTGGGGGTCAGAAATACTCTCTTCCGATACTTTCCTACCAAACATTACGCGATCAGTCACATACCTGTCACGTATGCCGAGTCGCTCTCTGACCAGGTTACGGGACCAGTCCAGAGGTCTTGTGAGCTTGTAGGCCCCCTCACAAGGACAGTAAAGGAGAGATCAGAAGGGTTGGTAACGATGCGGTTGCCAAACTGGTCGAAGATCTGGGGTGACGTAATACTATTTGCGTCAAGAGAATTGTGTATATATAGTACAGTGGAATCCACCTTGAAGACGAGGGAGAAGGGGTCGTCGCTGGTGGCCGCTGCAGGGTATGTGTCTAGACTGTTCTCAACATAGAAGATTTGGGTCTCACTAGAACTGAAACTGACAGAGTCTACACTAAGCGCTAGGGCCACGTCTCCACCCAAGCTGGTGTTGCCCGTGTTGGACAAGACGAAGAGACATGTGTAGTCTCCACTTGTGTGTATGGTTGCTGGGTCTGTAGGTTAGAACAGGATGAAACGGTAAGAGCAGACATGCATACAATCATCCGGTACCTGTCACGTATCCCCAGACCGTGGGGTCCCAGACGGTGGACCCGGAGAAGAGAACTTCATCATAGTTGCCGCTGGGATGCACTGAGACCGAGACATCGAGGTCATTAGGCTCAGTCTCGGCTCTATTTCCGTAGTCGTCATACACCTGTTAGGTCAGTAACTGGAACATGTGACCATACGTCACACTTCTACGTAGACTCGCTAGAACTGACGAAGTATCATACCTTCAGGTGGGTCACGAAGTTTCCTCCCTCAACGACCCTGGTCGGTACTGTGGCGACACAGTTACCTTCTGTGGTATACGCTGCCTGGCGGTAGAGAGGTCATATTGGACAACAGTTCTCATTTGGCTATATACGATAGAGAAGGTGTGAAATAGGTATTGCATTGTTAAACATACTTGCGTTCCAACGGCAGTGGTGGGACCCGGTGACACCTGGACCATACCCGTCTTTAGAAGCATACTATGACCCCCAGAAACGGAGGCAGCTCTCACCTACCGTTAGATCATTGTGGCTCAAGAACATCGCAGAAGCACTTGAGTATACATATTGCCATATACCTCGAAAGAAGAAGTCAACATGTCTGTGGCCAAAATGCTGCAGGAATAGAATGAGCCGTCGCCATCGGAAACATGGGCACATCCAAACTCGCGGCCCTCTGTGTGGAGTGTGACTAGTGCCTCACTGGTGAAGGGGTCACCTGCACTGTCCACGGTAAAGACACGTACACCACCCTAGTAGTGAGGCACTAGAGAGGTCAGATAGTTATCAGGAAGAGGTCTCGATGTAATTACCTGGGATCCGGCTGTGAGATGCAACGAGGCTGGTTCAACATAGCTCTGGGTGCTGGATACCAAGCTCGACGCAGTAACTTCTCCACTACAGTAGGAGCCGTCCTCTAGCACAGCGACTACGTCATGTGCACCCATCATAGGGGTGGACCCAAAGGAAACAGTAGCACTGTACACAAACACCCCGTTTTCGGCGGTCTCCCAGGTGCAAGGTACGTTGGATTGGAATCCAAAGTCACTGAGGAAGAGTATGGCATCCTGCTCCTCAGTCAAAGGGTTTCCATACTCATCTGACACAGTGAATGTCAGAGCGGCATCTTGTCCCTCCACAAGGAAGTCGTTGAGAACAGTGAGGGTAGACGGAGTCCCCGAGGCTACTGTAAAGGGGAACTCAAGGCTTATGGGGACAGACAGGTGGCCGCCGGACAGGGATACTACCAGGGTGTGGGGGCCAGTGGTAGTGGGCAGTGTGAGGGTGGTACGGTACCCAACCCCAACAGTGTGTGTTAGCGCAGAGGCGTGGGGGTCAGGGGAGTCAAACGCCATCTTGGCGGTCAGAGTAGTCAGTACGTTGGAAACTGAGTCTCTAAGATCGAGAGTGACTGTAGTGGTACTACCGGCTCGTCCGTTGAGGGAGGACACAGTGGATGAACCCAAGTGTGGGACACCAGGGATCACACTCAGATCAGCCTCAATCAGGGACCCCTCTGCCTCTGTGATAGACACTCTAAAGGTAGAGCCCCAGGTACCAAGGTCAGATATGGGCACCATGCCTGGAGGTTAAGGATACACTCTGTACGGACTATTTCTGAGTACCTGAGACGAACCCAGCGTCAGACTCAGACCATGCCAGTGGTCCAGTATAGACGTCGGGCCCCACGTTACTGTCGCCTCGAACAAGTACGTTGAAGGACACACCAGATGGACTGGAACTGATGTGGTTCCCATCATGATCGAACACCTGAGTGAGAAGCAGATACGTATTTTGTAGACCTCAACAATATGATACGAGTCTCTCTCAAACCTTGAACACCAGTGAGAACGGATCGTCTGCAGTGGCGACAGCAGGGTAGGTATCGAGGCTATTGTCAAGGTAGTAGAGCTGGGTCTTTCTGGCACTGAAGTCCCCGGCAGTGACTAGCACATCACTCGACATGAACTCAACTGGGGTAGACCCAGCATCGCTGGCTACAAGGATCTGATGTCAGAGAGCAAATGCCAGCATGTGGCTAGTATATATCACCAGTCACCTTGTATGATGTGGTTGAGACACTGGCGAAGACCATGGGACACTGGTAGGCCCGATACTCGTGGCTATACTCACAGCCGGTTTGCTTTCCCTCATAAGAAGCATGCACTGACATAGCAGAAGCGAACCTAATACCAGTGGTATCCTTGAGGGCAACAAAGACAGAGACCTGGGGTGATGTACAGAATATAGAGAGGATTAGAAGAGTCGATCACTAGACTGGTATACAATACAATGGTGTCGTTTACCTCACTCATGGTCTGAGGAACGGCAGGTGTCATCTGGATGGTGCTCTCAGTGGAAGAGAGAGAGGTTCCGACCATGACAGTACCAGTCAGACTACCTGAGTCTCCCCACACTACTGACACACCATGTGACTCCGTGGCGAGGGATCCCTTAGACATAGACACCTCATATCCACCCTCATATGGCGAGCAGAGAATCTTGGACCCAGCACCCTCCGCTGTGATGTATAGGTAGGGGGAGGCCTCAGGGTACTGGATGTTACCAGACGCATCAAGCAGTGTGAACGTGATCAAGAGAAGTTCACTGCCAGCTGTTGTCACCACTGCTGCACTTGAAGTAACTTCAAGAATCACAGGAGGACCTATTGTCAGATATACTGCTGGATGCCGGAGTGATAGACATTAACAAAGACTGCATCTTTCATACCTGCGACAATGTAGAAGGGGAAGCTTAGCACAGTCCCGTCTGGCACAGAGCCGGTGAGTGCGGCATACACCATGTGGGGGCCTGACTCTGTACCCAGAGTGAGGGTGGTCTGATACCCTACCCCAGCTGTGTGGGAGACGCCAGTGGATGAGAGGTCGGGGCTCCCTATGGTGATATGAGCAGTGATACCACTGGTGATATCATTGCCTGCGGCGTCCTTGAGTACCACTGCCAGGGTGACCGTCTCCCCAACGGTGCCAGAAAGCAGGGATATAGTGCAGTTGCCAAGACTGGGGACTCCGAACCCAACAGAGAAGGTGAGGGTGACAGAGGAAGACAGGTCGGAGGTGTCGGTAAACACTACAGAGTGAGCCCCGACTGACTCTAGCCGTAGAGGCGACAGACCCGTCCCAACCATGTAGGCACCCTGTTCCACAGACCAAGACGCGGGACCGAACCACAGTGGTGTGGTTGGTGAGAGGGGACCATACACTGATGCGGTGAATTGCAGGGACTCAACAGGGTTCGTGACGTGGTTGGATCTCGCGTCAAACACCTGGGTTAGTCTAATTGTACAAATTGTAGACCGCGACACACATAACAAACCTGGAAAGCGATGGTCAGGGGGGAATCTGTGGTGACTGTGGCAGGCAATGTGTTGGCTTGGTCACCCAGTGCAGTGTAGTGGGCCTGGAAGTAGGGTGATGTGGGACCCTACAATATAGTATGAGTATGGGGGAGGAGGCACACCTGGGTCCCTATGGCACTGTACTCAGGTACGTACACAGTCACCGCACCAGTGCCCAGATCGATCCTCTGGGAGGTGGCACAGGTAGCGTACACCTGGAAGGGAGTGGGTGACAATAATATTAGGAACATCGTGAATGTCCATGGGTATTATTGTATTATTTCGTACCTGGTATTCTGTGGTGGTAGTCTCCGTGAAGGTCATGGGGCAGGTGTGATAACCAGCGGCATTCAGAGCACACTCGACCTCACTAGTCTCCCACTCCACAGTGACAGTCATGGTGCTACGGCTGGTAGCCCCACCACCCGTTAGGAGAGTAAGAGCCACAGAAACCTTGGGTAAAGTGAGAAACTGTGAATAATACACAAGGGTCCCTGGTAGGGACTCCCTACCTCAGTGTTTACTGGGGCATAGAGGGCTGACGGTGCTGCAGAAAAGGTAATTCCGTCATGAATAACGCAAATAGCAGCGGATGGGTACACATATGCCCCTCCTGTGGTGCTGAATCCGTCGTGATTCATCATCATACCACCGATGAAAAGGCCCGTCGCAGACAGATCGAGGGAGGCTCCGTACACACTGTTGAGGGTAGGGGTGAGGCTGTAGGTGTCACTCCAGACCCCACTCTCCTCGTTTCTGTCATACACCGTGACCCGCTCTACGGTACTCACAGCCAGAGTGCCTCCCATCAGGGCAGTTTGGTAGAAGGACGCACCCTCCATAGTCTGCTCAACAGACCATGTGGTGCCATCAAAGCGCAGGATAATCATCTTCATGGCCTCGGAGTGGCCGTTCGAGATCACTACAGTGTCTCCGTCGACAGAGACCGAGCCACAGTATCCATGGGTACTCTTGGTCCACCCATGGTGGTACACAAAGGTGGGTGCGTAGTGCCACTCGGCCTCGTCGAGGTCGTAGATGTAGAGCTCATTGTTACTGACCACCGCACCCCACCGGGACCCCAAGGCCACCCCACTGTACTCACGCAGGTCAGAGTACGAAGTGGGCTTTGTGAGACTAATGTAGTCCGACCACACACCACCGGACAGCTGGCTATACCTCACGTAGTCATAGCCACTGAAGATGCAAGTGTCACCGTGGAGAGACATATGAGTTCCATCGTAGTTGGGTACACTTCCAGTGTCACAGTATCTCTGCCCGAAGACCCAGACATTGTCGATCAGCTCATAGAAGCGCACACAGCCAAAATCATAGTCACCGGGGGTTTCATGGCTACTACCAATGGCCATGTGTGTCCCATACACGCCAACACTGCAACCAAACTTAGGTTCGTCGTAGAGGCGATCTGCGACTACTATCATGGAGTCCGCGGGTGCTGGGATTGTCTGGTGGGGCTTCCAGGAGTCGTCGCCGTTGGCATCAACCACCCGGTGATAGACGTAGACACACCCCTTGTCATCGTTCTCTGCCCTTGCACCTATGACCAGCCAGTCTCCGTCACTGTCAATGGCGGCACCAGCCTCCGCACCCTCGTACTCTGTGGGGTATAGCTCTAGAGGGAACCCAGGTATCACACTGGCAGAGCCCTTGGGATCCATGGACACTGACGTGAGTGGGTGGTAGGAGGGGGATATGCGGAAAGAAAGGAAAGGGGATTACACTTGTCTGGGAGTCCCTACACGCTCATTTGAGACAGCGGGGGAGGCGGGGGGGGGGGGGGGGGGGGCGCCCCCCCAAAAAAAAAAACCCCCCCCCCCCCCCCCCCCCCACATATATATATGTATACATCACCCCACACCCCCCTCACCTGTCCACCATCTTTCGACATATGTGCAGGTATGTTAGCGAAGACGTAATGTGCTCATCCACACCAGACATAAGACCAGCGACTGCAATCTGAGAGTAAGGTGCAATATGAAGACTAGTACTTATACAACAATATATCCCTTCAATGACAAAAGAATAACAAGAACAAATGGGGTCATGTGAAGTGAGAGGAAGATTGTCTATTCATATCCTGCGTATATATGTCCACCAACCTGGAGAGATAGATACACCGCAAGTCTGTCTGCCTCCTTATTGACCTTGTTACGTCTGGTGGCATTGGCGGCATCTGGGTCAGTGTCAACACACAACACACAATGATATATGGAAATGTATACTAACACACATTACATCACAAATTGACAGATATCACCCAGTAGCCCCACAAACACTAGACCCTGACCAGTTGATGGTGCATACCTCCCTCCTTGAGATGCACTGCACTCATTGTCTTGAGACACTGCAGCGCACGGGTGTTGTTCTGTATTACAGACCCTGGTATAAACAATGAGGACACATACAAACCCAAACCAGAGAATCAGGGTCAGTGTATACAGAACACGATTGAGACAGTAGACATAGATGTCGTAGCAATACATGCCACATATATCCGATTGAGAACCTCACATCCACCCACCACCCACCTACATCCCCTGCTGCCAAGAACACCTCACTGGATGCAATGACGGCCTCGAAGGCCTGACATCAGCATTGAGATGGGTATTCAGTGGATACAGTACATATACGGGCTGTGTATACAGTACAATACGCATATATGAAGAGCTATCAGAACGTACGAGTAACGGCATGTCACACGCTGGAAAGGAGACAGCCATAATGAATGCGAGTCTTGCAAAGGCAACAGCATCCCTTAGAGCCAGAGCCGGATCAGGCGGGGCTGGGGTTAGAGTCAGGTATGCTGGTATAACACTACAATACAATGTCTCCACAGTACGACTATATCAATAACAAGGTAAAGCAGAAATAGCAGTATCATAGGTACACCATAGAGCCATGGTGTAAGTACGAGTGCACCTACCTAACGAAGCATCGAGCGGGGAAAGAGGGTAGAATGCCGTAACTCCGTCCAGCAGAGGCATGAAAAAAGCAGACGAGTGCCCAATGTGTACCCTGCGCCAATAGAAATTTGTCTCTATCTCTGGGTACGCATCGTCAGCACGGTCAAAGATAGCCTTAGCAAAGAGGTCTCTGGCCACTAGTGCCCTGGAGGTGAGGCTGATATGCTGGCTTCAATACTGTTATATATTACCGATATTGGACTAAAAAATATGATTCTGGAACATCAGAAAGAGACAGTACCCCTGTACTAAATGAGACCGCATATACAGGGACGACGCATGACACAACGGCATGACACAACAGCATGACACAACATCATGTACCTGACGACACACATGTACATGAAGAACATGCGTTGCTGACTGGGACAGCCACTGGCCAGGAGAGACAGGTGGGCACCTGGAGAGTCAGACATCGGGTACGAATATGGACAATACACAAAAGAGATATCCAATTGGGTCAATATACATTAGGTATGTGCCTGGGCAGTGAGACATGTGATGAATAACAAGTGAAACGGTAATCATAAGGGTAATCACAGCATGACAGTACTTGACACGAAGAGAAGCAGCTTCTAAAAGTATAGTGCACACACATATAGACCTTGTAACTATTCAAACCCACTCTACAAATAGAACAGAGAGAGACCAACCACATGCACTGACACTCACCGCGGATGTCTCCCACGCGTCTCTGAGACAGGGCCAACCGGAACAGACCGCTGGAGTGAGAGAGGGCACTGTGTTGCTAAGAGACGACCAAGACAGATATACAACCAGAAGTATATCAACACATGTTGATATGATACAATAGATACACCGCCTACATGCAGACGCCGCTAATACAAAAGATACATGCATAGTATATATATACATCTATACATATATGCCCCAGTACCTAGACACAGACAGGTCGTGCAGGTTGGGCACCCTCATGCTAAGGATGGCACGTCTGGTGATCATACCCGCTATGCCTGTCGTTATACATGTATATGTATATATATCAGTATCAGTATCATATGAAGGTATACTAGTCTAGTACCTGTGAACCCTTCGACCGTGAGTGCCACTGCCTTGTGCAGAAGGACCCTGGGGTGACACTAGCGATACATACACATACATACAACAACACACATACATACAGGACAGGGATATATGACACAGCACACACACTCTCAGCACATGATACCCACATGGAACCCCCACCACAGCAGTATAAGATGTGAATACAATATAGTACACATTCCACGTACCGCATTCCAGAGCGAAGTGCCACAATCCCAGCAGACGATGCATCATCAATACGGGCATCACAGGCCCTCTGACCACTGGATAGTGTATCAACACATGGTGTATCAATACCCTCTTCATTGTTCTTGGAATGGGTACTAACTGGAACAGAGTGGGTCGGCAAATGGGCTCTCTTCCTCACAGTCACTGAGGCCTGAATCAGTACGTATCTATCCATCCGTGTATCAATCCATCTATCTATCTAAATGTCGGTGAATAGCACACCGACATACAATAATCATACGCACATATATATCATTCACACCTCCAATCTACAACACGTTGCAAGCATAGATAATACAACGTACCTTGTTTGTAAACAGATAGTGGAGAACGGGGGCCAAAGGGGTGAGAGAAAAGCGACCAGTCTGGAGTTAGTAGAATATATATAAATATAGACCATCACTCCGATGTATGCAGTTAACCAGTATGAATATGGCATTATTGACTCACACATTCATTATACCTTATTGCCATTTGTTAACAACTCTCCACTGTCCCCTCCTACTACAGTTCGAATTCTGGAGGCTAGGAATTGTTCCATTCCCTCAATCTCACTGGCTATGAGTCACAGACCTTACCTATGTACATATGCAATAATCACCACCAGTTGGATCTACCCATCTGCACTCGATACAATGTTACTCTCACATGTGTCCCCCCACCTCTTGAGGACCGGCAGCATCTGGGGCTGGGTCTCTGCCAGCTCAGACAGGATAGAGCATCTGGGGTCAGTGTCAGTGTCAGTATAGATAGAGCACCTGGGGTCACAAGGGCAGTCATGATACAGATGTCTGTGGAGACAGTAGGAACCACATAGATACCACAGTAGTCGGAAGACACTTCTAACATCAGCACATAAATACACATGGCCCCTACCTCGAGAGTCTGCTGTACATCTGGGACACGTCTGTGATGCTGCCCTTCCTGCCCACATCCTCAAAGGCCCTGGGGGTCAGAGAGGCATAGAATGATGATGTATCACTGGTGAGATATGGGATAAAGACATACCATCTATACAATGATGACGCAGTGCATTTGTACCAGAGTGACATCACCAAAAAGAGAATGTAGAAACAAATGGGAGAACTCACCGGAACGCCGCCTCCATTTGCCCCTCAGAGGCCAAAAGGCGACCTCTCATTACCTATGCGTCAGTAAGAACAAATGGAAGAGGATACCAAAGAGAGACATATAAATATATGGAATACATGCTAATATTGATACATGAACAGTTAGGATGAAAAGTGGACATACTCGCCCATACCGAAGCCACATAAGCCTCCCCAAATCACAAATATGACTATACGGTGGTCAAAGTATAATCCATATGTACATACCCCTCTCCCACCTGCCTGACCAGAGTATAATATATATCCTCATATGTATATATATATATACAGCACCCATAAGCCCTACCTGTCTGACCATCATGGCAGTGTCTCTGGAGGCCCTGCCCAGGTCAGCGGAGTCCTGGGGTGATACAGGGTAGGATATATAATGTATATACAATAATGCATGATATGACACACAACAGCGTTAGGGTATCTGAGGACGGACCAGACCCCACCACATACACTATACACATTTACACATACCTGCCCCCTGTATGTAGCTGCACACAGTCCCTGTAGCACATGGGTGGTGGTTGGTATCTCCTAGGGGTGAGACATGTATGTACTAAATGTGAAAGATTGGATACTATGAGAACAACATCCCACCACATTATACCTGCTTAATCATTGCTTGGCCTGCTTTCTCCTGACCCACAATGGAGCATATCTCTGCTGTGAGAAATGCCTATCCGTTCAGACTTATACATACATATCTATACATATATACACATACATGGTACGACTATACACAGAGTACATAGTATCGACAATTGGCGATCAGACATATATAAGAGAGTGCACTGCAACAAGGATGGTCCCTAGCAGATATGACACAAATACTAATGTATGGCACATATGCCACCGACCTAGGAACCCTGACAGCATGCAGTCAAATAGGTACATCGAATGGGCCTGGAGTGAGAGACATATATATATACTCCATTCATCTTATATTCGTTACAATACATGTGTACACTGGACCTGGCATCAGTACCAGCATAGAAACCTTTGAAAGAAGAGTGTATCTTAGTATTGCAATGGATAGTATCAGGGTACATATAGATATATATACAGATGTTTGAAAATATATATAGCCACACCTGGTATATATCGCGTCTCTCCACTCTTGTTGTGTATGCGTGAAGCACTTTGTATGCCTGGGAGTACTGTCTGGGGTCAGATCAAAGGTGAAAACAAGATATAAGGAGTATACAAACAAGTATATATGTAATATATAAGTAGTATATATAGTATATATACCACACATGCCGCACCTGCTGGATATCATTAGGGTGCTGAGGTTGTACACCAGTACCCTTCTGGTTAAAGGGTGCAGCCCAGACTCCCTGCATGTCAGAGCACGGGTATGGACACATTACACTACACAGTCTTCACCTTTGGTGGACCCTGTATACATGTATAACAGTATGTACATGCTATCTGCTACCAAAGAGAGGAGGACCCGTGTCTACGTCCATCTATATGTATCCACACTGACTATCACTCACTCACCTTGATAGCCTTGACACCACCCAACTACCAGTCAATGACTATATATATAACACATACTCTCTCACCTTGATAGACTGGACATGGCAGATATTGCACTCTGCACAGCAGATCGCAGCTGAATATGAGTGTATTATTAGAGTGAGGTACAAATATAATACAGATATGTAAGATTCATGTTCCTATCGGCCCACAAATCACAGCTGGGCCAGGATAACATACTCCGGTATCACTATAACTATCCACGTATCATATCAGAATCATACATGTATCACATGATACTGATACACCCTCCACCCACCTGGACCACAGGTACAGACGGGTCCTTGACCAGCACTATGCACTGCACCAGTAGCTTGGCAGCCTTTACAGCTGACATGGGACCGGACTGCACAGGGACGTGTCTGGAGGGTGGGGTAGGTGTATGTGCATATACATATACATAACATATATATATATATATTGCATATATGTTGAACATATATATAAATATAGCTATATACATACTTACGGCCATTGCACAGGGACATGTCTGGGGATATGATAGAATAGCGCATCCCAGAATGAAAATTAGCCAATAGCGTAGGTAGTGAATGCACCCACCTTACGTTCCCAAACAGTGACTCGCTGTGTTCCTTGGCAGACTGTTGGAGCAGTGTCTCAACCTGAGAGTAAATGCATGCACACGGTAACATAGGGAGGTGATTGACCAATGATAATGATGATTATACAGACGGAACACATTACAACCCCCGTGTCGAATCGCAGGCATATATCCTATGAATATGCCGACACGCATACTATATACATCGGTGTATGTCACCTTCAATATGGCCTCCAGTGATGCATCGTACTTCCCCTCTCCCCAGGCTCTCTCAGCGTCAAACGCATATGCTGACGTCAGACTATACTAAATGGCAAATTAGTATACATAGTCCTGAATATAATACGAAGAGCATATTCACAGGAACCAAGCCCACTCAATACTAATACTGAAAAGAGGCACCCTATCTTCCATCCCATATACATACAGTACTCACATAATGAGAACCCTATCCGCCATTCGGCACCAATATTGAGATAATAGGCCCGTTTCGTATATATATATGAATATATATTTACACACATACCTATGACCGGGGACAGGTGAGGTATGTGGTCTCGGATAGGGTCTGAGGGCACCCTTGATACAGCAGTCCTAGGCTCTGGGGTGTCTGTCAGTTAGAATTGTGAGACCCAGAGCAGGGAGAGAGTAGAGGGAGGGGGAGAATGAACATATGAACAAGAAGGGATGGGACACCCTAAGCCACTGTACCCATATACAATAATACAATGACACATAACAGTACAGAATCCCATGCCCTCCTCACCTGTGAATGCCGCCAGACCAGTCCACTCACCCATATACAATAATATATATAAAATCATTGTATATATACAATACATGTAACTAGAATAAACAACCCACCTGTGAATGCCTCCAGGCCAGTCCCATCAGTATCAGTATCAGGACTAGGACTGGAGGTGCAAGGGGGGGCAGTGTCAGTGCCCGTGTCAGTGTCAGTGTCGGTGAGGGATAGGAGAGGAGGGGCACGGTGGAGAGACAGGGCAGTGGACTCCTCAAAGGACCTGGGGTCAGTGGATGGAGAGAGGTTGTTTAAGGCAGAAGGAAATGACGAGGTGTGTACCTGTAGTATGTATATATCTAAGAGTGAGATACGGGTGTGCAATCAGTGTAGATAGGTCAAGAGAATCATTGGTTGGGAAGTGGGGGGGGGGTGGAAGGGGGGGGGGGGGGGGGGTAGGGATAGAGATAGAGAAAGATATCACATCACTGAGGGTATGGCCTACAAGGGGGTCCACGATTCACGGATATCAAGGGATATTTATGATAATATGATTGACTTGTAAATCTTCGACTCTCCATACCCACGCGCAATATATACCACCCTACTTTAGGAGTCTTACCTACGAGTCCAATACCCGGCTGTGACGGGCTCATCTGGAAATCAAGGTAAACAAATCAGTACTATCAGTACACTGCGAGAAGAGGGTGATAAATGTGCAGTCAAAGATCCACACCGATGAATCTGTTTGTGATTTTGGGACTATCTCAGACTCACTCCCAAGGGCTCAAGTATCACCACATAACGAATCACGCCATGGAACATAAGTGTTTAGTAGTTTAGTGTCCTCTATTAACCACTATTATCACTCTCGTCGAGTGTACGGTAGCCACTGAGAACAATACACACAGAGGTTCCAACACAAAACCAGCAAGGCCACTCTCTAATACAAACTGGACACATGCCTTTCAAAACACAAGACACCATGTCACACAACCGCACACGTCCCTTGAGCAAAACAGCTCACTAACAAAACACTATCAGACACCCGTATGTTCTTAAACCCTCTGCCTCTCTCTCCATCACTTGACCCTCTCCAACAGGAAGTCTCTGCAGAACTCCTCCCACCTATCAATGGGCACCCTGTCCCTGCGCATCAGGGACCAGGCCTGGGGTGGGGGGGGGGGGGGTATATATGTGTGTGTGTGTGTGAGACATAGAAAGGCAGAGTTCATATATACTAGCGTCACTCACGTGGATGTGTGTCTCGTCTGATATGGGCGTGTGGTCCAGGTTGGGTCCAGGTAGCTCGTTGAGTAGGGCATTTCGCACGTAGTAGAAGGTCTTGATGAACATCTGGGAGTGAGTCTAGATATATTATGGAGCATATACATTTGTGTATATGTAGTGATCTAATCACCCCCACCTGGTTCTTGACTGCATCCAGACTCCTCTTGGCAGCCAGTTCCTTCATCTTGTACCCATACTCACGGTCCATCCCTAAAGTGAGGGCCAGAAACATATTCTATGAAACACACATGAAATATACAACACATCACATATAACATAGTATACCTGGGCTGAATGCGGCGTCCTTGGGGTGCATCTCCCCGCTGACCCCGGTGTGTGTGGAGCCTCTGCCTGTCACGACGGCTGGTGCCACGGGCCCAGCCACACCCTCTGACCCCTGAATGGATATGGTGGGAGGGGCATCAGTGGATGGGGGCACACTGGTGGGGACCTCGCCGGTTGGGGCAGGGGGAGCGGGCCTGCTGAAGGGTGAGGGGGGAGGGGGGGTGAGTCATTATAGACTACTTGCTGCAACAGTACAGATAGTAAATGGAGAAGCATACCTAGGTGTGAATATGTTGCTAAACAGGCTCTTTGCTCCTTCTGTGAAGCTGGCCAGTGAGAACGTAGAGTCTGACCTCTCCCTCATACCATGGGACCCATCAGTACCATCACCACCCGATGCATGACCCTCGTGTGTGGCTGTCTCTGGCTCATCACTGACCCTGGGTGTGGATGGGAGGGCCTCAGGGTGGGTGACATCTGTGGCTATCCCACTGCCATCCTCTGAGGTGGTGCTAAGGGCGCCATCCTTGGCCCTTGTCTCTCCACCTATGGAGACCGGTAGCGACAGAGAGGGAGGCTCGCCCTCAACTCCCGTACCAGTCTGAGCCACATCAGTACCACCAACACTGTCTGAGACTTTGGTAGGAGTGCCCTCAACCTCTGCCTTTGGCTCACCACTGTCGGCAGCCACACCCGCTGTGTCAGCGTCCTGTGTAAGACCATCAACAACGGATGATGCATCTGCAGACACCAGGGCGGAGGACAGTTCTGTACCAGTAACTGTGGCAGCTGTAGCGGATCCTTTGGATATGGATGCTTCAGGTGCCTCTTTTCCCGCACCCGCTGCTCCTGTAGACACAGCAGAGACCCCGGGCTGCTCTCCGTGCTCAAGAGTGGTGCCTGACCCCTCTCTATCAACAACTGCCTCATTATCTGCATCAGCAGCAGGAGAAGGTGGGACAACCTGTGGCGACTTGGCTGACTCGGCATCTGCTGCAATGGTAGTGCTTACTGATGTGGCCTGAGTGACCCCTGAGTCATCTGCCTCGACAGCCACAGCAGGGGAAGTGGCCACAGGAGTGTCAGTCTCTGTAACAGGGACACCGGGAGCAGGGGTACCCTGTACAACTGCCTCTCCACTACCTCTAACGACACTGGGTGATACCGCATCACCACGAGTAACAGCATCTTGGCCATCGCTACCAGCAGTAGTTGCATGGGCCTGCACCCTAACTCCCTCCCTCACTGGAGTGTGTGGTTGGTCAGCATGCCCTGTCTCAACCACTAGAGATGTCACTCCCACAGGACTCCCACTCACCCTCCCCTCAGTATGGACATGGGTATGGGTAGTCTCGGGTGATGGCTGCATGGACTTGTTGTGGTTGCAGGAGGCATGGATCCTGGGATAAGAGAGGAATAGAGTATGACAGTGCATTACGAACACAATTGGCTAATACACAGAGAGTCCAACACATATACCAACCTGCTGATCCTGCCCAGATACCGTTGTGCAAAGCAGAATGTGATGTCCTCCTCATGAGCCACTGCCCTCCCTTCCTCTCTCTCTCTCCTTCTCTCTGCCTCCTTGTCGTATGGATACCCAAAGGACTCAATGTGGAAGATTACCTTAGGTGAGGGAGCTATTCCTATACACCTCAGAGACAGGGTTAGTATACAGCAACTGACCTCACTAGCCAGTCTTGTGTACACACTGTGTGTGGTGTCGACCTCATCGCTCAGCCTGACCATCGAGGTCGAGACCTGGGTGTGACCCAGGGGATACTCTAGATTGCTCAGACACAAAAGACCCCAGTTGTATGACTCACCCAAATAATCACCCACTCTACTTATATTCAAGTTCACCCAAGATGATAATGTTGATCAGTATATCCTTACCTCCTCGACAGCTGTACTGAGTCCATCTCTCTCCCTCATCAGATGCTCAACCACGCCTGATGGTCAGAGAAGGAAAACATCAAGGGACATAATACCACTCACAGGAAACGATAGTGACTCAATATGACATATGTGTAACGACAATGCCACCACTACCTTCCATCTCCCTGAGTTCCCTCTCTCGCCGCTTGACCTTGTCCTCCATCTTCTGGAGCTTCCTCTCTCTCTCAGCCGCCCTCTCTCTCTCCCTCTTCGATATGCCATCCCCTGCCTGAACGGGAGCAGGGGTATCCTTAGAAGCATCCTTGGACCTGGGGTCAATGGTGGATATAGAATGATATGGTTATGAATGAGTATGGTCTCACCTCAAGTGACGCAGCTCTGCCTGCAGTCGCCCTATCACAGTCTCCTGCGACGCTGTCTGGCCGTGAGTATATACCAACACACATATATAGAGATATGTATACAGATACATATATGCTATAAACCCAGAGAGACAATACACATACCCTGTGCGAGAGGCTGGCACTCTTCTCCTGTTGCTCCATCAGCATGCGAGAGAGGGTGTCCCTCTCCTTCTCGGCCTGGAGGGTAAGAAGATAGTATCTACACTCATTGTGACAAGTTATGTGCACTTACCGTGTACTTGTCTGCATCCATCACTGCCAGTTCTCCCTGTAGCTCAGTACACTGGGTCTCGACCTCCCTTAGCCTGGTATCAGGAGGGATAAAACCAACATAGTCAGCACTATATATATACTCCCATACACCCACCTAAGTCGTGTCTCCTGCCACCTCCTCAGCACCTCATTGTTGACCCTGTCACCCTCCTGGTCTGTGTCTGTGGAGAGGGGTAGGTGCACAGAGTCAGCCTGGGGTGAGGGTTACTCAATGGGGGGGGGGGGGGGGAAAGAGAGGGGGAAAAAAAAAGGGGGGGTGTGGGGGGGGGGGGGTAGGGGATACCTGCTTCCGCCTCTGCTCCACCCTGCGCTGGTCTGTCTCCATCTGTGAGGGTGCGGGAGGGTACCAGGCCCCCTTGGCCTTTCTGAGTGGCTGGACCCTGTCCACTGTCCTGGTCCCAACCTCACCCTTCTCCTTCTTGGCGGGCTCGGGCCTCACAGTCCGCACACTAGGACTGCTCTTCACATCAGGAGAGGCAACACTGACCTGAGGGGGGATGGGGAGGGGCTTGTGCACAATTGGACTGGGTGAACCTGGGAAGGGAACCTGCCCTGTTTGACTCTGTCCTGTTGGCGCTGCAAATTCACTCGAGTCATTCCACCATGCCTCACTCTCTGACGCCGTGTTTGTGAATCTTAGGCTCTTGGACATATGTGTTGAAAAGGCGGTCACAGCATGTGGAAACTCACAACCTAAAAATGGCTTTGGTGAAGAACCCCTTTTGAGTGTGTATCACTGACACGGGCAGGGCTTCATCACATCCGAATCCATTGTATACCGAGAAGAGTACTAAGTATCCCCAATCCCTACCACAACAACCACACAAAGATAGAAAGTTAGCTCATTTACTCGGCCTCCTCCTCAGCCTCAGCGTAGAGGCGCATCTCGTAGGATGCCTTGTCGGTGGAGAGCACACGGAACATCTCAGAGGCGTCGTTGGAGTGGAGGTAACGCTTGGCAAGGTACTTGACGTACTTCTTGGCGAAGGAGTACTCGCTGTCGATCACAACAGTGCTGCGCTCGACAGTGACCTTGGGGGCGGTCATACCGGCCTTGGTCTTGAAGTGCTCGATGACGTACTCGACCTGGTGTTAGAAAAGCATTCTAACACGTGAGAAGAAAAAGACCAAAAGGCCACGGAACCCCAATACGACGTGCTTCAAAGGAAACAACGCCGAAGCTCCAGGAAGACAAGTTCAAGGATCAGGAATGGCCCATAAAGCTAAGATTCACCAAAACGTACGAAATCCTCGGGCTTGAGGTCGAGGTCCATGGCGGAAGACATGTCCATGACGAAGCGGGTGGGCTTCATGACAGCCTTGGTGGTCTTAGATACACGGGGCATATTGATTCGAGACTGCAAGAAGAGCCGTTCTGCTCTGGTTCTCGATACATTCCTTTAGCCCCTTGTGCATGTCGTGGTTTTTGTGTTCACTTTTAGTGCAAGCAGGCTTGAAGCCAGTTTTTGGTTAAGGGTTTACTTGGAAGAGGTGGTGTGGCTCATGCCTCTCTTTCTTGAAAACTAATTGGACCCGTAAAAAGGTCCAAGCACTTCCGGTCGTTTCCTAGGTTAACCAACTACTTATGAACAACAACAAGAAGAGGCGATAGCTCTGGGTGGGACATTTGGTCAAGGATCTTTCCTCGGGCTAACTGTCTATGTCCTTCAGTTCTGTTTATTAATTGGTCCGGAGGGGATCGGGAGGACACGTTGTGAGACTGGAAGTGGTGGAGAGGTGTTTGTATACCTGTTGCACTCCAGGAGGAGTGTATTTGCGAACTGCATTTGGTCAAGAGTGACTGGTATGGTTCTCCTAGCTATACCCTGAAGTCATTCACGGACGGGTGGATACCCTATATATATGATAAATATATGTTGAAAGGTACAATGGTAGGTCCGGGAACCGCAACATGCCGGCCCAATCCAACTCGATTACAATAGGTACCTGTGTGATCGGGAGGATCCACTATTTGTGATAGCCAACCTTAGTCTCAAAACACAGTGTAGCATTTAGTATCTTGAATCTTGGATGGCTACATATGGCAACTATATCAAACTGGGCGTCATGCACGCCAACTGCTAGAAATATGAGTACGGGGTCTCTGCCGTCTTGGCTCACTCATCGTCTGAGAACTCATAGTCTGAGACTGAGACACTGCCCCTCCCATGCTGGGTGGGTCCGTTCTCTATCCTCTCCTCCCTCTCAGCTGTCTGGGCCTTGGCTCTCTTGCGGAGGTACTTGACCTGGGAGTGAGGAACGACAACACAAATCATATACTATATATCCCATACTCCTTCCTAGCATACTCTCTGTCTGACCTGTCTCTTTATGGCCTCTGTCTGCGGTATGGTGAGCCTCTGCTTGGGAGCAGGCACCTTGTCCCTCCATGTGTCCAGCACAGCCATGGCAGTCAGACCGGCCTCATACAGACCAGTCTTCTTGTGCAGCTGGGCAACATACCTGCAGGGTCAGTCACTACTGTAACATGTACTACATATACACACACACACCTCGTGACACTGAGTAGTGTCATATCCCTGTTCAGCTCAAACACGTGTGTGCCCTCATCCCCAGTCAGAGACACGGAGAGAGAGAGGGCAGGGTATCGCCTGAGCAGGGAGGAGAAGTGCTTGGCAACAGAGTCCACCCCGCTGATACCAGCCGAGGACGGGATCTCCACACTCAGCCTGCGCAGGCTTGGGAGGGTGTCCTCTCCACTCACTATGCCCAGCAGACTGGAGACTAGGGCTATGTACCGCTTGTTCTGCTTCTTGTCGGGGTCCCCACTGCACTCCACAGTGAGAGAGGTCAGGGAGGGGAAGGGGAGGGCGGGACACTGGGGTGAGCGGAGAGAGAAGAGAGTGGTCTCTCTCTATATACCAGTATGTACGTACCACTGAGTACTTCTTCTTGATGGGATGGTGGGCGTCGATGTTGACTGCGAGTGTCAGCCTCCTCAGGGACTGACAGGTGGCGGGTGCCTTCCCCAGCCTGCCCAGTGCCTTGACACACTCATCGTCAGTGAGAGTGAGGGTGTGCAGGGTGGGCAGCGGGGCAGGTATGACACAGGGGGCAGTCAGGCAGGTCAGGGTGGGCGGGAAGAGACTGCGACTCCAGCCACGCTTCTTTGTCTTGCCCTCCAGCTCCCCAGACAGATGCACCTCAGTCAACTGGGGACCTGGGGTTAATGAGGACTCAAATATATCATATGCAATCTCCTATATACATATATACATATCCCCACCTGGCTCTGCCATCCCCTCTGCGTAGTCTGGCCCAACATGGATGCAGTGACCCCTCTCCATCATGAGCTTCCTCACAAACCGCCTCTGAGCCTTCGACGATGGCGCCACATCATCCCCCTCATACACATACAGAGGCAGGGGGTGCTGGCTGGGCATGGCCTTGCGGGAGGGGTATGTGTTGTTCCTGGGGCACACCAGCACGGCCACCTCACCCGACGTGAGTAGCTCAGAGGGGAGAGAGGGTAAGAGGAGGGGGTGGGAGGCATGCTGGTAGACTGGGCTGCTCAGCCACAGGGCACGCACAATACCAGCATCTAGTAGGAACTGGAGCCCCCTCTCGTCACTGTATAGGTCATCAATTGAGGCGGAGCATGCCAGGGCATGGGTCACCGTCCACTGCTGCTTGCTCTCTCCCTTAGCAACCTTTGTCCCCTTAGTCCCCTTGGCCCTCTTCGCCACAGGTGCGTGTTGTGTATTAGTATTTGCGGGTGTCTCCCCCTGCATACTCATTGCTAGGCATAGGGTGTCTGGCAGCTCATGGTCAAAGAGCACAGTGGTGGGGGGGCAGAACATGTTCTCCTTGGTCCTGGGCAGGGTCAGGTAGAAGCACCCGTTGCGGAGCATCTCTTTCCTCTCCCTGGGAGTGAGATACAATCATTCATATATATATATACATACATACTATTGCATATAATTGATCGAGGGATATCTCCTTCCTCTCCCTGGGAGTCAGAGGCAGACACACAGAAACACACACACACACATATATATATAGAGAGAGAGCGAAGATATGGGTAGAGAGTATACTCACTTTGCTCCCATTCTGGCCTCCTCCATCTTATCCCCTGGGGATAGGGAGTCCTCCTCTGATGCTGTCTCGCTCTCCTCAGTGGCCTCACTGTCACTATCACTATAGCGCCTAGTCCTCCTGGGCTTCCTCTCTCTCTCCTCACTGTCACTCTCCTCCTCACTACCGTCATCTGAGAACACACCGTCTCCACTGGGCTCCTCCTCGCACTCACTGTCACTGGGGGTTAGAAACAGACACATAGAGGCCCAGCCACATATACCCATCTCCATACTCCCTTCTGTACCTGTCGTATGCCATGTCCCCCTCCCCCATTGTGTGTGAGCACCCCAGTCTCTCAGCATGCAGTGCCGGGTCACAGTGGACAAGGGCACCCATGACACTGCCATCTAATACAGTGCACTCAGTCAGGGTCTGACAGTGAGAAGAGCATCACTATATAGTGCTACATATTAGTATATATATGCACCCGTACCCTCATTGCAGCCCCAGGTAGCATTGCCACAGACACCTTCAAGTCTGCCCCCCTAGCCTTACAGAGCACACCTAGTGACACAGCCACCGAGGGGGTGACACGCATGGCAGATACATCAAGAGAGGATAGGGAGGGGAGGAGGCCGGTGGGTGTGGGTGGTCTGTCTGACCAGGGCTGGGAGGTACCAACCTGCACAGAGTGACAGGCAGGCCAGTCGGAGAAGGACAGGAAGCCTGGGGTCAAGGGATAACATGCATATATATACATACATATATATATGAAGAGAGAGAGAGTAAGAGGGAGAAGGACAGGAAGCCTGGGGATAAGGGATAACATGCATATATATGTGTGTGTGTGTGTGTGTGTGTGTGTGGAGAGAGAGAGAGAGAGAAAGAGAAAGAGAGAGAAGGAGAGGAGCCTGGGGTTAAGGGGGTACTCAGTCAATAGCCATAGAGGGTATGTACCTGGTGCTGACATGCGCAGTGTCTGTAGGTTGGGGCACCTACCCCCCACGGCCATGATGACGGCACCCAGCTCAGACCTAGGCGTCAGCCATCACAGATATATACATAAAGAAAATATGTATGAACTCACAAGGAACTGGTCTGGATAGATTTACAAACAATAACTGTCCCTGGGTGTGTCTGCCCCCTATCGACTGACCAATATATATTTGTATATATGTATCAACTCGTTGGGAATTGGTATTTGGTTAGCAATATACAAGCTAGCACTGTACCTAGGAGCGTCTGCCCCCCTGTCGACAGGTGTCAGCACCAGGGACCTGAGGCTGAGCATCCTGGGCCACTCACTGAGGGTAAGGAGAAGAGAGCGAGAGAGAGAGGGAGAGAGAGAGAGAGAGGGCAGATGGTAAAGGCGACATAGACACCCCCCACCTGATGTCTCTGTGTGTGCATGCGTATCCCGATAGGTCGAGTGTCTGCATCTTGTGCCAGTGCATGCCCATCAACGGGAAGGGGGTCTGGGGGAAGGGGACATTGAGTGATAGACCCCTCAGCCCCTTCCCCTGCCACCCGTCCTGTCTGGCCAGTGCCTCCACCTCCGATGCATCCATCTGGCCATCATCAGCAGGGGATGCCATGGAGACAGAGAGGGCGGAGAGGGTCAGGGGGACAGTGTCCACACTCAGACAGCTGTCCTCAATCTCTAGGGGACCCACATGGCTAGAGAGGGTCTCCTTGAGTAGGGTGTTGCCAGGGGTGCCGAGGGAACAGAACTCAATGCGGACAGTGGCACCTGGGTCAGATCAACACAGTCAGCGAGAGTAATAATAGAGTATGAGAGAGACTATATATACCTGTGTTCATGCTGATAAGGGTCTTGAGCAGTCGTGTCTGTCTGGCCTGGTCAACAGGGCAGTAGCAGTCAAGGGCAGAGAGGGTCAGGGAGGTGAGACCGGAGAGGACAGAGGCGGGGGGGAGTCTGAGGTGAGTGGAGAGAGAAGGAGAGAGAGAGAGAGAGAGAGAAGGACATAGAGAGAGACTCAGGACAGGGAACATACCAAAGTATATATATCCTTGCTGAAGGGGGGGGGGAGAGAGAGAAAGAGACAGTCTAGAATAGAATACAGTCTA
>BDIP01000050.1:7793-27746 GCA_003568945.1 Kipferlia bialata
GGCAGGGGGGGGGGGGGGGGGGGGGGTTTGGGGGGGGGGGGGGAGAGAGTAAAGTGCAGTCACATGGTACACTGGTACGGGTATAGGTATCTACAACCCATACCCGACTGAGCCTGTCCTGACGAGACCGGCACAGAAGTTGGAGGCATTCTTGAAGGAGGCCTGGGGGTTGGAAGAGAGAGGGCATGAAGTGTAAACGATACTATGCAGTACTCCAATTTAAGTATATGAATGAATGGTAAATATACAGTGGCCACCCACCCTGACCATCTACCCCAGTATATATATATATATATATGCATACACTGACATACCCTGACCATCCATTCCAGCTTGAACAGCTTGGACTCGGGGGTGGCAGCACCCACACACAGCCTGGGGGGAGAGAGAGAGAGAGATATATATATATATATATAGATAGAGAGAGAGGGAGAGAGAGAGGGAGAGAGAGAGTTGTCTCACTTGAAGTCTGGGGAGAGTGCAGAGAGCTCCTCGGCATACTCCTGCAGGGCGGTGAAGGCCTCAGCGGGGATGGGGGCAGAGCTGACATGAGGGGGGGGGGGGCAGAGTGGGGGGACAACAGAGGTAGGAGGATAGGATGTTGGGCAGGGGAGAGTGGAGGGAGAGAGAGGGAGAGAGAACCATTCAGTTGTTGAGATGGTTGGTACCGGTACCGAGTACAGATCAGCTATGACAGATATAACAATAACAATGTAGATCAAGGTCCAGACCATCACAGGTGCTATGAGAGAGGTATAGTGTAACACGTGTATCCTAAGTGCGTGAAATCCACAGTACATATACTGATACCGATGGGTTTAGTATTGGAACAATACACGGTACCATATACACACAGCTCAATACCACCCCTCACCTGTACTTCCTGGTGCTGTATCTGGTGGCCATGGCGGCAGTCAGCATGTCGGCATCCCTGGGGTGAGGGAGTGAGCATGTCTCTACAGTGCAAGGGAAGTGAATATGAAATGGCATAGAACAGGTCCTGTTCCAAAACACACAGGTAAGATATGGAGTACACAGAATATCCATGCCTGATGATGATAGGGAGCACGGCATCGAAGTTGAGGGCAGGGGTGGACATATATATAGGTCAGGTGAAGAGAGGGTGAGACAGACAGAGACTTGGATTCGGTGATCAATGATTGATTTTGACAATGATGTGACATTTTAAGACTCGATTCCGCAGTCAAACTAGGCCAAGTAGTCAATTCAACATGGCTGGGGCTCCTAGCCTGGGGCAGCTGTGTATATACGGAATACACGTGGCAATTGAGTCTCAATATTGATTTCTTTCCAGAAACAGAGACCTACATTTGCTGATAGTAGACTCCCCAACATGACATGTAGTCTATTCTCGATTCAATCCCCTGCAAAGGAGAAACACTGCACACAAAACACACACACACAGCTGGCTGAACACACACACAATGATTCAGCCTCCTGCCAAAACACTTACGAGGCAAAAGATACTGAATTCATCAGCACTCCCTCTCAGCCTTAGCCATACACTCAGTCTCTCCCCTCCAGCAGGTGCCTGACCACTCCTAGCACACCCTCACCTATAACAGAGGGTATGGGGAGGGGAGGGGCAGAGCGGACCTGGGGTGAGTCAATAGGATGTCTAGGTACAGGTAGAATAGAATCCTCCTACAATACTGAGACACTTCAGAGGGAGGTAGGGATGAAAGAGAGAGTGTATGTGTGTATACATACACATGTGTGTGTGCGTACCTCCCCCCTCTGCAGTCTGTCTGTGACATATGTCAGGATGGCAGAGTCAGACGGGAACACCCTGAGAGTGAGAGGGAGAGAGGCGGGGAGAAGAGGGTTATATAACCCTGGGTGCCATACCTGACCACACTAGTCTGGGTAGTGTTGGCGGCACTCTCTAGCAGTCGCTGCAGATCCTGGGGGTCAGGCACACAAACTGACAGATTACCACGTCAGGGTGAATACATAATACATATAGTAGAGAATGTATGATTGTACGTGTTAACAGAGTGGTCTGTTGTATACTCATGTGTGCGTACCTCTCCAGTATCTCTCAATATGTATAAATATGTATATATGCATATGTACCTGTCCAGTGCATGGGCCATCGTTCAGAGAGTACGGGTTGGGGGCCTGGGGTGAGGAACAGGTGATCAATGTGAATGTGATCACAATAGAGACGTGTCTATAAAAACCATACACCACGCACTATTCCTCCATGCTTATCCGAACGCGTCAAGAAATTATATATCTAAAAAAAATTGTACTATACTATTCGAGACAATGAATCCCACCTGTCTGAACGTGTCGTCCCAGTGGAACTCGTCCACCAGAGTGACCCTGCCCTGAGTACCCTCACTCATGCTGTCATAGTGGAACACCTCCTAGGGTGAGTGTATAGAGGATATATATAGGGAATATAATGTGGGGAATAGTATATACTGTTTTGGTGGAACACCCCCTGGGGTTGAGACGGTATACATAGAGGGTATAAATGGCAAGCACTAGTACTATCTATCCACCACCACACACCTGCATGTTGATATCGTAGCACTCCGCCCTGTCGTGGTGTGATATGGTATGCACCAGTGTGGCCAGGGGCTTGTGGTCAGCCTCCCCTGCCTCCTCTCCATCTGCAACAGGGACAGTGGGGGCAGTGCTCTGCCTCTGCCTCTCTCTCTGCTCCTCCTGAGACAGAAGGGTGAAGAGAATGGCAGCGGCCACCTCCTTCACTGGGTTGCCCACACCTGCAAAGGCAAAGAGGTGGTAGCAGATGCTGAGCTGGGGGTCAGGTACGGAATGGTACAACGCTGCTGCATTCGTCTTTAACCAATGGAAGAATACTAAACCATATGAAAAAGAGATATAGATGAATGGATACCATAATTACTGTGTCGCACCATGCTGACTGGGACCACCACGTCATGGTACTCATAGACACAGGCCACGGGGGCAGCATCCATATCATCATCATCACTCAGAGGCAGGGCTGGGGGTTAGGTGGAGGGGGGGGATATAGTAACTATTTTGGAGACACCTCCACCCATACCTGCGTCTGTCTCATCCTCCTCCTGCAGCACCCTGTACTTACGCGTCTCCTGGCAGAGAGTCTCACTATATACCTGGGGGTGAGTAAGGCATAGAAGGGTCAATCAAATGTAGTATAGGCTACTTGCGTTGGCACAGAGGAGGTGTGAGCAAGAGCAGCTGTACACATTCATATCTATGACACGCAGGCGACGAACCGTGTGAAGGGATGGCTCTCTCCTCAGAGCCCTCAGCAACAGCACCAGGACAGACTTGACCTGGAGGGTGAGACAAGGATGAGACACAGTGGGACAGAGAGAGAGGAGCTTCAAACATCCAAGGGGTTAGGAACCCTAAGATCACTCTCAAGCACTAGTATATACCAGCCTTACCTGAGCCTCAGCGAGTGTGGGCACTGCCTGGCCCTCTGCACTCTCTCTCTCTCTCCTCTCCCTGGTCTCTCTCTCCTCCTCCGTCTCCCCCTCCCTCTCTGGGGAGTTCTTCACAACAGACGAGTCATTGGACACCTCATACTTCCTGAGGGTAAGGGAGAGTGGAACACAGTACCCGTGAGTATATACACTACCACACACACCTTACTGCCTCTATGCACATGAGAGTGAAGTGTCTGTTGGAGGCCAGCCAGGCCCCAAAGCCTGAGGTGCGGGACAGGTGCACAAGCATCTAGGGGTATGAGAGAGAGTATTAAGGGGGATATATCAGAAAGACAGCCACACTCCTCTAGCACTATCATTGCAACTAGCTCCATTCTATCAACGCAGGTGTGATATCGGTGTGACATGGTGTGTGTGTCATATGTGTCAGTACCTGCAGTGCCAGCCCCACCGACCCCTGTCTGAGTGCCATGGGTAGGACTATGTCAGTCAGGGCAGCGGCATGGGTGCGGGACAGATGCTCACACAGCACAGGCACCTGGGGGTTAATAGGATAAGTGTGTACATATCATATGTATGTACATATCATATGGATGTACATATCACAAGGATGTACATATCATATGGATGCTCACACAGCACAGACACCTGGGGTTGGAAGTGTACTCATATACATACAGCACTACACAAGTACCTTCATGAGGTAGAGCAGTGCCTGGAGCAGCAGGTCGTGTCTGTCCCCCCCTGCCCCCTCTGTCAGTGCCTGTATCACACTGGAGATGGCAGCGGTGGTGCGGAGGGGGATGACAGGCATGTGGGAGGTGAGGTACACGTACCTGAGGTGAGGGTACAAATGATACGGGGAGCTCAAGTGATGAATGATGAACCATCTACTGGTATGATACTCCCACGTACTCACTGACTAGGAACCCGTCCAGCTCCACAATGGCACTGTCCTGGGGAGTGTCTGCTGGAGTGGCCTCTCCTCTGAAGGGGTGGGCAACGTTATAGAACACAATGGAGGCCTGAGAATGAGAGACATGTCAATGAACAGATGTACCACTAGTATAGTACGTCGGTGTGATAGTTGTATAGTACGCATCTGTACCTCAGGTTCCGATGATGGGTCCTTACACCTCTCCACTAGGGTGTTGGTGTGGCGCAGCAGAGACGCAGCGGCCCTCTGCCTCTCTCTCTCTGTCCAGTGGATGTGGTCCAGCTTGGAGTCACGCTCATACCTGTGGGGTCAGTGGCAGTGACCATACACAGAAGGTACTAAATGAGTTAGAGGTCAACGTTACCTGGCTCTGACTCTCTCTGTTTTCTTCTCTGCAGCTAAAGACACCGCCAGGGAGAGGGGGAGGAAGGAGGTGAGACCCGGCAGAACAGACGAGTGGTTCCTAAGGGGTCAGGGGAAGGTGTATATGACAGGGGTATATGCAGCACACCGTCTCTTCATGATGATGCGTTACTAGCACTCACCTCATGACGTTGACCAGGGCTGTGTGTGCCACATGGGCAGTGTCATCCTGGGGTCAGAGAGACGGGTGATGAGTAACCACCATACACATACAGATATATAGACACGTCAGACACATGTAGATGCCCACTATATATATATATATATATGTGTGTGTATACGTATCCACCCACCTGTGGGTGGCATAGTGCCAGGTGCACAAGAGAGTACACAGGCCACACTGGGTTGCCCTGGCCCACGTCAATGGAACTGGGGTGAGGGTATAGTAGGGTCAGTAACGAGAACATGAAGAGCAGAATTCACACATATATCAACATATCGGATACATGCACCCCCTGACCTGACGTCTGACAGGAGTGTCAGCAGCATATGTTGTCTGGTAGGGGGTGTAGGGGGGGAAGGGCCAGTGTACAGGGCGGGTATCTGGTGGGGTCTCTCCATGGAGAGCAGGTTGGTGGCCCTGGGGTGAGACGGAAGGGGGTAAATGGCATACTGCTGGACAAGACACCCCACCTGATGACAATACCATTGATGGTGTCGGTGGCTGTGTCTGTGTCACATGTCCAGCTGGGTCTGTCTGACATGGACACACCGGTGTCAGGGGCAAAGCATGGGTGAGGGGGGAGAGGAAGCAACAATAATTCTATTAATGCCAAACGGCTATTAACAGATAGAGCTGGGAGAGAGACGGCAACTGTATATCCACCGATACCTGTCAGGGCACACAGCAGCAGTCTCTTCAGCACCAGGGGCTGCTCCACAGCCTTGGCCCTGGGGAAGGGACAGAGGAAGGAGGCAACCTGGGGGTGAACGGGTTATAGGAAGAGAGAGACTTAGGTTTCCACATCAGCCTAGTTTCTAGCATATACTGTACCGCTCACCTTCCTCTCACTGGGAGACATTGATGCACTTGCCCTCTGCCTCTCCCCCTCCTCCCTGGAGATACCCACCAGGGCAGCAGATGCCATACTGGACAGACACTCCTGGGCTGGGGTGGCAGTGTCAGCCAGGGACAGGAGGAGCAGGTGCATGATGGTGGATGTGGATCTGGGGGTAGAGGGGGGGAGAGTGGCACGACAGGTTGGGTGTATCATAGTTCACGTGCGATTCCAGTATTGTTATATCAATGGTGTCTACGCTACATACCTCATGAGTCCAGCACATGTAGATCTGTCGTCTGCACACAGCACTACAGCCACACCCAGACACAGGGTCAGCCTCCTAACAGTGGAGGCATCTGAGAGGGCATAGACAGACCCTGGGGTGAGAGGGAGTGAGAGAAAGAGTGAGGTGTCACTGTTGACTATTACGCTTCGATGGCATGCATCATCCACACGGTAACAGCACTCACTGTGCATACAGCATAGTGTGCACATACCTGCATGAAGGCACTGGGTGTACTCGGTGTCACTTGCAGTGAGGAGTGCCGTGATGGTGTCTGATATGGTATCCACGCACAGCCTGGCCACTTGCTCCCTGCCCTCTGCCTCTCTCCTTCTGGTCTCTCTCTCTCTCTCTCCCTCCTCAGCTGTAGAGACACAGACATGGGTGGAGAGGGTGGGGAGGGCGGCAGGGTAGGAGAGAGAGGGGTCGGTGTGGATGGTCACCTCCTGCTGTGAGACACCCAGGTGATATGTGCTAGTATGTATATCCATATATACATCATACCCTTGTGGTTGGTGCAGCCACTGTGGGTGTCTTGGCCTTGCCCCTCCCAAACAGACCCTTCCTCGATGGCTGGGTGTAAGGGGGAGAAGAGTGCATTGCTATTATGCCCATGTTATGCCCATGTTATGATACTGCTACTCACCGACATTCACACTAACTTCACATCATAAAGATTAAGGAATATTCATCACATAGACATCCATACCTTTGCACTTGCTGTGGTGGGTGTGGGTGTGATAGCCACAGTCTCTGTCCTGGTCTCTCCCCCATGCAGACATGATAGAAGGACCTAAGAGTAAGATGTGACACATACAAACCGCTAAAAGAACGATCATGAGGAGGGTATGACAGGATGTGAATGCCGTACCTGAGCACCGACTACAGACAGGTACACCACTCTCTCCCTCTCTCCCTCCTGCCTTGGTAGCATCAGAGGGATCTCAGTACGGGGATGCCTAGGGGTCAGAGGAATAGTGCAAGAAATCGCTACGTACCCCTTGGAGCCTTGCCTGATGTTTGTGAGTATCCTGACACTGGATCTGTCCTTGGAGGACGGGAGCAGCATGATGGTGCGCTGGATGTCGGATATCCTGGGGGTGAGAGGGATATATGAGGAAAACACACAATGCTGCAAATCATCCAGATACACAACCATAATCTGTATCAAGAGTAGAGATAGACACCATGCCCACCTCTCTTCCACCACGCCCAGGTGCCACACCGAGTTGTACTCTATCCTAGTGGCCATGAGTACAGTGGCAAAGCACTGTGCGGCAGCCTTGAGGGAGGGGCCAGTGAGGGTCTGAGGTCAGAGGAGAGAAGGGGTGGAGAGTGTATTGATGCAACTGGATGTAGATACTGTCGCACTACCCTACATACAGCAATTCACCTCCCCCTCTGGTATGAGTGCCTGTGCTATGGCCGGGGACAGCACTGCACACACCACGGACCAACAGTCAGACAGGGCCTGACGGGGGGTGGCCTTGGTAGACACGGCAGGCGAGGCAGAGGCAGAGGGGGTGGTGACACTCTCTGCCCCACTCTCCGTCTCAGTCTCTGTCTCAGTCTCTCTTGCTATGCAGTGGGCAAGGCGGCACAGGATGCTGGCGCCTATGGTGCCTGGGGGTAAGGTAAGTGAATACATGTGAATGACCAGCCCTGACAGAACATGATGCATACCTAGCCTCCTGAGCTCCGGTGTCATCTCAACCACCCCCTCATCCACATAGACAGGGGAGGCAGGGGACAGTACGCTGGTGGAGGCAGGGGTGCCTGGCGGTTAAACAAGAGGTATCAGATAGAGAGAGTAGGGTATATAGTTACTCACCCATCTGTGGGGGTGTGACGCCTGTGTCATCGTCCCCATCCAGCACAGGGACAGCACTCTGCTGGGCCAGTCTCTCTCTCTCCTCCCTCTCGGCTCTCTCCGTAGCAGAGACAGACAGGTATCTGCGGTCAGACAGAGTAGAGCAAAGATCTGTATGAATGGTACAACCCCCCCCCACCTGTTCCGTCTCTCTGTCTGCATGGCGTGTCTGGCTCTGTTCAGCACATACAGCAGCACAAACAGCAGGACACCCTGGGACACAAGGGCACCCACACCGGCCTGGCATGTAAGGGGGATGGATATATATAGAGAGAGAGTGACATGGTTGGGGACTGACTCCTGTGCATACACTCACCCTGGAGTTGCTGAGGGTAGACACCAGCTGCAGGGCCCTCTCTGCATGGGCACTGCCCTTCAGACCTGGAGGTGGGAGAGAGGGTACATACGCATATGAGAATTGAAGGTCTGGGTGCATCTTCTAGAATGAACCCCCCTTACCTGCGACCTCTCTTCCCTCAAACACTAGGTCTGAGTAGAGACTGGCTGCTATGCCGGAGAGCAGACCATACTTGATGGAAATGGCATCTCCCTGGGGTAAGACATAAGCATACAGTATATATAGAGTGTGTGTGTTGTGTAGGTGGAACACACTCACCTCGGGGTGGGACACCAGTAGTACCCTCAGAGCAGCCACAAGAACCATGTTGAGCCTGAGGGGTGAGACACAGACTGACAGACACGGACACACCCACTCATATGCATACATACCTGGTCAGTGCGTCCAGCCACTCTGCCTCCTGTACCAGGGAGGGGGAGTCAGCAGGGAGCTCCTTCTGCTGGCGCTAGGGTAAGGGAGATACAAAACTACTAATTATTGGGGTACACGATGACGTATCCACTCCTCCCCTTTACCTGATGGGCGTTCCCCCTCTTGACCAGCAGGACAGATGACACAGAGTACAGCTGGGACAGGGACCGGACGGCACGGGCCTGAAGGTGAGAGAGATAATTGGACAATGGGACACCGAACAGAGCAACCAGCTGAGTGTCTCTCCAAAGTAAGTATTGATAACGGTATCGCATCCCCCACCTGCTCGTCTCTGAATGTGTCCATCAGCTCAGACAGGGACTCGGCAATCTCATGCGACATGTACCTGGGGGTGGGTGGAGAGGGAGGTACATACTACCATAGCCAACACGCAGCAGCCAGTGCACCCAGATGCACTTAAATATATACCTACATATACCGTACCCGCTGTATATACATACAAACATACACACCCCATACATAAATATATACATACATATACCGTACCCACTGTATATACATACACACATATGGAACCCATACCTACTGTTCATAGTGTCGAGTGCGTCGTGTCTGTTCATGGATGCTGCCCTGACCGACGTGATACCGGCTGCCAGGGCCCTGATGCCAGAGGATGACATCTCAGATAGGGAGAAGGAGCCTGGGGTGGGGTGGGTGGATACATATATACCGTGGATGGATAGGCTATATATACACCCCACACCTTGGCTGGACACCCTGGCTGACTTGAGCACCCTAGTGATGAGGGGGCCATACACAGAGACAAGGGTCCTGGAGGGTGAGAGGGGCATAGTGGAATAGAACAAGGTAATATACAGGATATGGTCCCATACCTCTGGTATGCCAGGATGGACTCAAAGGAGGAGAGCATCCTGGCTCTGATGACATCTGGGTGCAGAAGGACCTATGGGGTGAGGGTATATACATGGGAGACTAAATACAACCGGCACAGTGATAACACCCCCTACACTCACCTTCATGTCGTCTGTGAGCAGGACAGACACCCCACTGCCCCCACTCAGAAGGGCTGCCCTCTCCAGCTTGGAGTGGGTGTCGCCATAGGAGGCAGACAGGGACCTGATGATAAGTGGGCTGAGAGGTAGGGTGGCATGTATGGGGGATTGACGCAGTACCTGTAGTGCTGTATCTCCTTCTGCAGCAGTGCCTGTGCGTGTGTGAGACAGAAGGTGACTGAGAGAGACAGGGCCTCTGCGTCTGCCTCTGCCGATGCCTCTCTCTCTCTCTCAGAGACGGCAGAGGCAGAGATACCACTGCGGGCACGCTCCTTCTCTCTCTCCCTGTCTCTCTTCTTCCTGAGGGTTGGACGAGAAAAGGGGGTCAGTGATAAAGAACCAAAGAACTACATCGTTTCATACGATACTACACTGCTATATACCACTGCAATGTGCATATGCACCCCCACCTGCTCTTTGTCATGGATGTGCTCTCACTGAGTAGCATGGACACATCGGCCAGGGTGAGGTCGAGGGTGATGCCGGGGGTGTCGTAGTCTGCTAGGAGGTGTCTGGGGGTGAGGCAGTTCAGAAACAGTTCCACTCCACATATGTCATAGATGTATATGTGGGTACCTGATGTAGATGCCTCCCACCCTCATCTCTGTCTGCAGGGATGGGTATGTCACCTTGGGCACAGTGGTCACATCCAGAGGGGAGACAGACCCAGACAGCACAGATGAGTAGTACGACCTGGGGGTCAGAGGGAAGGGTCGGGTGTAAGTATACACACTGTGACTCTCTCATATGTAAGATATGTGATATGATGTCACCTTGTCGCCAGTCTGATGCACTGCCTCAGGTGCTGCCTCATGTCTGTACCCCACACCGCATCGTATCTCGTGTACTCATCGGCACCGAAGATGCCTGGGGTGAGAGATAGATATGTGTGTGTGTGTGAGATCTTCGATACCAAATTCATGGGCCTAGGACATGAGAGAGAGTGTGGTATTGACTCACCGCTGAATGCACTGGCATCTCTCTTCAGCTTCCTAATGAATGCAGCTGGTATCAGGCTCTCAATTGCTGCAGCATTGGCGTCATACTGCACAGCCTGGGGGTGGGGTGGGACACGGAGGCAAGGCCTAATAATAGTACACTTCGCAGTTACCAAGTACCTTCTCGAGCAGAGACCCCACTGCGTCCAGGTGGGTGTGCCCTGGGTAGAGGAGGAGGAGGGGGAAGAGCCCTGTGGCATGGAGGGTGGGGAGGAACACACGGTTCCTAAGGGTGAGGGGTGAGGGGTGAGGGGCAGGGGTCAGTGAGTAAAGCACTTGAGAGTATGCATAAATGGTCATATCGCACTATACCTTGCACACACTGCATCGTAGATGGCTATGATCCTTCCACTCAGGACATCATACCCGTCCAGGTCAGGGTGGGACAGGTGGGAGGACACACCTGGGGTGGGGAAATAGAGAATATACATATATATCTGAACGTCCTGACCTAGAACGGCAAAGAGCAAGCTGTAGATCTCTGGGTCGATGAGCAGCCTCTTGATCCTGAGGTGAGGGAGTGAGTATATCAGGGAGACATCTATACATCTAGCTACCTCTGATTCTGGTATAGTACTGAGTACAAATAGGATATAGCACATTTCGCCTGTCTGTACCTGGGAATGGGTGCCAGCACCCTCTTCCTGTCGAATGCCTGGCATGCATTGCCCAGCACCTCCACCACAGTGAGTAGGGCAGAGACTAGGCCGATGTCATCGGTGTAGGGCAGGGCCATGTCCTACAGGGTAAGTATATGGGGCATAGAGGGAGATGAGGGGGGCATGTCTAATCATTCCTACACTCGCCAATACCTGTGCCTCTCCCTGATCCTCAGCCTCCTCCTGTGACCCAGCCTCTGCCTCCTGTGGCTCCTCTGCCTCTCTCTCCCTCAGCACTGTGGGCACTATGCTGGTGATGGCCAGCCTCAGGATGTCTGCTCCCATGATGACTGACACACACTTCTGGGGGTGAGAGACAATGGCGGGTATGATACACCATCAGTCACTCTTACTTACTAGCACCACCCTACCTTAGAGTGTGCTATACACACGTTGAACAGGAGGATGAACAGGGACGCAGTGTACATGTCACTGGGGTGAGGGGTAGAAGCTGATAGAGAGGGTATGAGACGACACACCACTCACCCAGCCTGCAGTGTCTGCTTGAACAGCTGACAGCTCTCACTGATGAAGGGGAACAGCTCGGAGGAGGAGGAGTGGATAGACTCCCTGGGGGTGAGGGGGGGGATGATTGTGAGGTATGTGTGACTACCACCCACCTCCTCCCTGTCTGCCTGCACTGTATCCTCTCCTGTGCACGTACATGCACCAGCATGGCCATAGTGTATATGCAGGCAGCACGGACACGCCTGCGGGTGAGACACTCACACACTGATTCTATCACTACCTAGCTTTGCCCTTGTCTCTGTACAACTATCAGCCCCTATACCCATCATAAGTGTCCCCTCACCTAGACTCTGCCCTGACCAGCCTGAGGAATGCAGCCATCATCAGGTCATCATACCTGGGGGGTGAGACATAGGTAGATAGAGGTAGATACAGGCAGATATAGGTAGATAGAGGAAGGGAGGAACTCACAACATGCGTATCTCTGAATTCGTACCCTTCTGCGACCACGTCCACCATGGGAGCCACGTCACATGCCACTGTGTCGCTGCCCCCTGTCTTGACCATGGCATCGTGGATGCCAAGGGACAGGGAGAGAGATAGAAGGTGCGACAGGAAGAAGGGGCCAACCAGGATGTTGCTGGGGTGGGATATAAGCAGAGAGGTATACATAGAGTGTATTAATTACCAGAACGCTTTCATACCTGTGTGTGGACGTGTACTGCACACTGAACTCCCAGTAGTTCCAACACAGCTCCTCATCGGTGCGGATGCTCTGCTCTGACGGGGTAAGGAAGGGGATGGTGATGGTGACCACACCTCTCACACATTCTACGATATATATAGCACCCACCTACTGTGAACAGGTCCAATTCCTCCTGTAGGGCATGCACCAACTCCTGGGTGGTAAGAAGAAGTACATAGTGCGAGCAGAGACTTTCAATATCCACACACATACACCCTTATCCCCATACCTGCCTCGTCTCCTCATGCCACACCAGAGTGGGGGAGGTGTGGGTCTGGAACAAGGACTGGAACAGACCCCTGTGGATGAGGGATAGGACTCATTGTACAAATGTGTGGTGTACTGTTGGATGTATATATGCATGTGCCGCACCTCCAGTTCCCCTTGGGATATCCCCTGAGTGACCCGTGCCACTCAGTGCCCTCTATGGGTAAAGGCTCTGTCCTCTCCCTGTCCCTGCCTGCCACACTAGGGGAGAGAGAGAGCGGGGCAGGGGTGGATGGGGCCTCAGGGAGAGAGAGGGTCTTAAGCAGAGGCAGGGGGAGTGCACGCTCCAGAATGGACATGGAAGACTGACTGCCCTGTAACAGACATGCTGGGGGTAAGGAGGGAGAGGGGGGGAGTATGAGTGTGCTAGTACAACCCACCTAGCAGCTGGCTACTGGCTGTCTTTGTGCCGGACAGGGGGGACACAAGAACAAGGCTAGGGTGAGAAGGAAGGGAAGTACAGGTTGGTAAACACACATATATATGCAATAACCAAGAGAGCAAGGCTGCTTGAGAAACCCCACACCTCAGCAGCTGTAGGATAACGGCCCTATCTCTGGCCTTGCTCCTGACCAGGGTCTGCTGCGAGACAGGGGTCAGGGGGTCCTGGATGGTAAGCAGAGCAGGAAAGGGGTTGTTGTATTGATTATAGTGATGCACTATCTCCACCTGCATGATTCCTCTGAGTATGTCACTGCTGGGCTGGGAGAGAGAGAGAGACAGGGTGGGGGCCAGGGTGGCCAGCACAAACAGCATGTCCACGTTCTCAGTCAGGATGGTGATGAGGGCACACCGCCAGCTGGGGTGAGGGGTAGAATTGAAATCATAAAGATAGCATATATATACGAACTAGTTTATCAGGAAGACATCCCAATGCAGGTGTACCTGATCCCCTTGTCCTTGAACAACAGAACATGAACTGGTATAGTATATATAGCACTGAGTAGACAGCTGCCCAGTGTGCGTGTACCTGATCCCCTTGTCCGTGTCGGTGTCTGCAGGGGTAGGGGTGGGGCGTGCAGAGGGGTCGGCAGGGTCGGAGGGGGAGGGGGAGGGGGAGGGAGAGGGGGAGGGCTGGGGCTTGGCAGCCTGGGACAAGGAGAGGAACGGGAGGTGGGACCTGTGGGGTAAGGAATAGAGCAATGATTAACACCTAAGTAATACGCAAGGATTCTTTACTCAGCTCACCGTACCTTGAGCACAGGATGTCTGAGCATGTGGACACCAGCACAGAGTCACACAGGACAGAGAGGACAGGGGGGGCAGACACTACATGCCTAGGGGTCAGTAGGTTGTATATGACATACATCTAATATACTAATACATACACAATCCAATACCTCTCTACGTTGACGTATGCAGCTGTCTGTGTGTCGTGTCCCTGGCTCTGCCTCTCTGCATACCCCTTAGCCCTGTCCATGCCCCTATTCAATAGGCTGTACAGCAGAGACAGCGTGGGGGAGGCCTGGGCGTCGGACAGCAGTCTCTCTCTGTTCTTGGCCTCCCACCCACATACAGTGCCTACATGGGTCCTGAGAGTCAGACACACTATATACATATGCATATGTACATATACAGACATTCACCAGCTTGAGAGTGAACCATGACGATGTAGTAGAATGAAGTTGTGCAGCAGCATTGACATCACCTATCGACAGGTGCAAGTGAGCAGAACTGTACCAAGGAGTCGTGGTACACAGGGAAGGTGTCGTCGGTTGCCTTGGATGTCTTGCCTGTCTCATCAGTGGCATACACAAAGTAGCTCTGCCCACTGACCCAGACGGTGGAGTACCCCTCCCTGGGCCGCTCCTTCTCTCTCTCCCTCTCTCTACCTCTCTCACCCACTGTGCACCAGGAGTAAGACAGAACAGCTGGGGGTGAGGAGGGTGAGGCAAGGCGGTAGGTAGACAACTATATCATGTGGAAGTGAGCAATATCATAGGTACCTCTCATGAGTGCTGCGGCATAGAGTGCCACCCCCCTCGAGGGTGACTGTACCATGCCCTGGAACACAGACACGGCGGTGGGGGACTTACCAGTGGCCCTGGGGGTGAGGCAAACAATGAAGACGGATAGATAGTATTGGTAACATGTCAGACTGAAACATATAGACAGGGTAGCTATAACACATACGTACCTATAGACACTGGGACATGCCAGGAGGGACAGCATGCAGGACAGGAGTAGGTGGGTGGCAGCTGGGCACGCATAGGTGTCGATGGCAACCATGGTGTTAAGCAGTTCGGAGAACACACGGGCCTGTTGGTCACTATGCATAATCGTTAGAAAATCTGTGATTAACTACATGAGACGATACCTGTGCGAATGGCGGCACTCTGTTCCTGGGCTGGAAGGCTATGTAGTCTGCCATTGTCCCCACATACCCCTCACACAGCCTGTCTCTCTGGGCCTCCTGCCTCTCCCCTTGGTCCTAAGGGTGAGGGACTACATACTCACTCACAGGACGTGACACATATAATATACACAGCCCACCATACCTGAGGGTTGGGATGGTCGCTGGACATGGTCAGAGAGGCCAGGTCGGTGTAGATCCGCTCCTGTACGTCCTGGAGTCAGACACCACTAATACGAAATGGCAAATCAACAGAGCCACCAAGGGTGATATACAAATCCCACTAACCTGGTGTATCTCTGTGTCGCCCCCTGGGATACCGGCCCTACCAGTGTGGAGGGCAAAGGCGGGGTTGGGTCTGAAGAGTGACAGGCGAGGGGTGGTGTGGTGACCAGCACACAGCTAGGGTTAGACAAATACAGACACACTACAGAGGAATATAAATGGATGTGGTTGTGTCACAAAGGACTCATTAGAGCACCTGCATAAGGTTGGAGACAAAGGACTCTCTCTGGGAGGACTGGGCTTCCCTCTCCTTCTCTCCCTCCTCAGGTGACGCAAACACCACAAAGAGAGAGGGTGAGCTGAGGGCAAGGGGTGATGAAGGGTGGGCAGAGTGGAGAGGGGCCAGACACAGCTCTACCGACAGTGGCAGGCGTCTGAGGGTTGTGACCCCCTCTCCCTGTGGCTGTGTATCGGCACCAGGGTCAGTACTCGTGTCCTCAGCTGTAGTGGGTGTACCACTGGGCACCTCTACCTCCTCACACTGCAGGGATACACTCCCCCCTGGAAGACCCCCAGCCCCATCTGCCAGCCTCACACACACTGTCTCTCTCTCAGCCTCAGCCTCTCCCTCTGCGTCGTGCAGCACTATGCGGTCTATGTCTGTATACAGCACCGTGTCCACCATGTCTCTGCCACATCTGACCAGCAGTGCCCTGTCCGTCAGGGTCAGGTCACACACCCTCCCGGCACCCAGGTAGGGAACAGGGCCATCCGGTACACTGGCAGCACTGGCTGAGTAGGGGGTGGGGGTGGTGACCGGGGAGACTGAGGTGGAGGTGGCGTAGAAGACTGCACTATCGGCCAGTACCCCCTGGGCACTAGCCAACACCCCTTCCTCTGGTACTGCCAGAGTGTCAGCATCAGGAGACAGCATGCAGAGAGAGGCAGGGTCAGGCAGAGTCACACCTGAGTAACGGAACATGCCGCCTGGAGGGTTAGAACCACGGTGCATAACATTAGTATATACACATGTCGTACCCGATGGGTGTGGCTGGTAAGGGAATGTGGTGCAGTGGCTGGTGGGAGTGTCATCCACTGTGACTAGGGACAGGGTAGGGGTGAAGAAGGAGGTGACAGTGGTGAGGGTCTCTAGGAAGGCATCCCGGTCATCCTGGGGGTGAGCAGGAGAATAACCAGAGGGGGGGGGGGGGGAGACTAGATACACACCTGGTGGGGAAACCGCATCCTGACAATGCGTCTCACTCCGTACTCAATGCAAAGCAGGGGGGACAGCGTGGGTGAGTGGATCTGGGGGTAAGGAAGAGCTCACTTGCATTTGCTTCCCAATGGAAGAGGAATGATTGGACATAATAACAGTGATCGTACTGTACTAAGTACCTTAGTAATGTCGCAGTACAGTATTGTGGTCCTTGGGAACAGAGACACGCCAGTGACAGCCTGCTGTGTATCAGCCTCTGTCTCTTCCCCTTCCTCAACATCTGCCTCCCTCTCTCCTTCACTGTCTCCCTCTGGGATTCCTTCCAACCCACTATGGCAGAGAGGGTCTACATACCCTTCCTCCCCAGCCACAGGTATGGTATCCTCAAGGTCTGCCTCTGGTTCAGGGATCAGCTGCATCTCTAGGTGGCCCTTACACAGTGTGACAGCGCAGTCTGAGAACACAGAGCGGCCTGGAATGGTGGCTAGTACTTCTGTGACGTGGGGGAACTGAAGGTGAGGGAGTGGGAGAGAGGCACGTAGAGGTCCAAGGGTCACTCACCTCAGGCAAAGAGAATACCACCACTCCTTTGTCCTTCTTAGTGGGAGCAGGAGGTGTGTATGTGGTGGCAATCCAGGGGGAAAGAGCGCATCCAAAGGCTGCCACGTCATCGAAAGTGAACTTCTCTCTGCCGATCAAAGCCACCTTGCCCTTGGGATGAGTCAATCAGAAGTAACAGAGATATGGAGAGAGAGGGGGGGGAGTACTGGCCAGTGCAAGATTACCGAACGGCTCACCTGACTTTGCCCCCACTTCATTAGGCAGGGACACATTCCCCCCAGTGGTAGGCCTACCAGACAGAGACCACTCCTTCTCCTTCTTGACCTCCTGGGCAAGGCCTAGAGTCAGTGATAGATATAACATAGGTATCATAGTATAGACAGAAAGATAGATGAGGGAGCCACGCACCTATGGAGTGACTGTACCCACTCACTGGGTGCACAGATCTCCCAGAGAGCCTGGCCCCTGTAGCCCCTGCCCCCTTAGAGGTCAGCCCCCCACCTGGCATGCTCCCTGCCTGGGCTGCACCCTGTGCAGTGAGGTGCTTCAAGGGGAGGCGCTGGCCGAGGCGCCCTGTCCTGAGGTCCCTCATGCCAGTGGTACTCTGCCCCACCCTCCCTCTCTGCACCCTGCTGACAGGGATGGACCCCACACCCACAGTGCCCACATTCTGACGGATGCCTGGGGTTAAAGGGAGATGGGGTGTGTGCTAGAATAGACATGGATAGATATACACTTCCATACATACCTGACTGGAGCTGCTTGAGGTGCGGGGTTGCCACCATGACGCTGGGTCTCTGTCCCATACTACCCATGGTGCTGGTGAGTGTCTGACTAGGCATCATGCCCATAGACCCACCCGCTGACCCTGGGGGTGCCCTTGTGACAGGCAGAGAGGACATGTGGGCCAGTGCGGCATGGCTAGTAGACCCTAGGACATGGCCACTCACATTGGAGACGTTGATGCCAGGCACTGCCATGGCCCCAGGCATGGTACCCGATACTGAGGACACAACCCCAGAGCCCATGGAGGTAGGCAGGGAGGAGACAGTAGGCCTAGATGGTACAGAGGCCATGCCCCTCACACCCATCCCAGCGACACCACCCTGGGTGCCACCCATCATTGTACGCCGCACAGGTGCTGTAGTTGATGCACCACCCTTGGACAGAGATGTAGATGATGCAGTGGATGGCTTGGACACAGACTGCGTCACCTTGGGGGCTGATACCCCCTGAGGCTTGGCAGGTGCCCCAGGTCTAGGGGGGGAGGGCAGGGACATGGGGATGGGGGCAGTCCCCATAGAGGCAGCCATGGATGTGTTAGGGGTGCAGGGCTGGGACACAGACCCCGAGGCGGCAGATGCACTGGAGGCAGTGGCTCCTGAGGTGGACACGCTGTGCTGCGGGTAGGAGGGGAGGTCAGGCTTCTGGGGGGGTATGGGGTGCATGCCTATCCCACCCACGGTGATGGCAGCAGGTCTGGCAGGTCTGGAGGGCATACCCCCCTTCCCACCCCCCTGGGTAGATGCACTCATGGCACCAGCAGGCACAGAGGGTGCTATGGGGCGGGCAGGGCCATCAGACTGGAAGGGGCCAGTGAGGGAGAGCGGGGAGGCAAACTCCGTCCCTGCTGATATGACAGGGGGTGCCATACCACTGCCAGGGACAGGGGCGGAGAGGGAGGGGACAGCTGGAGACGCCTTTGGAGCAGCACTACTACTACCTACTCCCTTCTTGTCGGTACTTGTGGTGGTCTTGGACAGTCCAGACCCACCCCTAGAGGCCACTGGCCGGGAGGAGAGACCCAGAGACTGTAACGAGCCTGCCCCTGCGGCATGGGTGCCCCTAGGGGTGGAGGGTCTGGAGGTGGTGCCCATGTTAACGGCATGGGCAGAGCCACCCAGGGACCTGTGCGGGGCATAGCTCTTAGACAAGGCAGAGGAGGAGGAGGACGTGGTGGACGTGGTAGAAGTGGGGGTGGAGGGCTGGCTGCGGTTCGGGGTGCCTAGGGGGTCAGAGAGGAGTGTCAAGGGATCACAATATGAGATATGTAGTAGTAGTACCTGGGAGTGACAGCACTGGTGCCCTGGGAGGGGTTGGCCGAGTGGGTGGCATACCCAGGGAGGAACCTGGCCTGGCGGGGGTGCTAGAGAGACTGGTGCTGGAGAGAGTCGGCATCCCGGGCATGGCTAGGTCACTCAGGCTCTTGGGGAACGCAAGGGGAGGGGTGGGGCGGGTGGTGTCCTTGGCACCAGTCTCTTGGCTAAGGGTGGGGGCCATGCTCAGGTCGGGGAAGGCAGGGGCAGAGGGGGCCTCAGGGGCCTGGGGTGAGTAGCACATACAGAAATACAAGAAATAGGTCAGTTGCAAATTGACACACAACAGAGAGGGACTATGCATAAACCACGTCACCTGTTCCCCTGGGAACTGAGCACCATACAGAGACATAGATAAATAGCTACATCTACATATATACACTCACTATATACCGGCAAATATATGCTCATAATATACTACGATGGACTATAACTATGGTATCTATATGTATATGTATATCTATGTGTACCTGCTCCCCTGGGAACTGGGGCCGTGTTGGTCTCTCTGGCATGGCACTGAGCAGGTCGAGGGAGTGGGAGGGGTCGAAGGGTCTGAGGGTTAGAGTAGGTGTGTGTGTGTGGGGGGGGGGGGGGGGGAAAATGAGCATATTTTT
>BDIP01000051.1:9029-36125 GCA_003568945.1 Kipferlia bialata
AGTTCTCTGAGTATCTCTCTCTCTCTGTCTGTCTCTCTCTCTGTCTCTCTCTCTCTCTGCACCCCTCACCCCAGGCCGAGGAGTTCTCTGAGGACGATGTGGCTGACACCATCGGATCCCCATCCTTCTAAGTACAGAGGCAGAGAGAGAGAGAGAGAGAGAGAGAGAGCATGATCGACTTGGAGTCTATGATGCTGGAATATAATAGAATGTTCATTTGTTGTCAGTGGAGATGGGTGGGAAGCTTGAGGCTGAATAATACAATATGAAACACATTACTTGAATAACATAGTGTGTGAGTACACATTCGTCTATTCACGCTATTCTATTGTAGTTTCAGATGATATCACACCGTCTCCACTTCTAAGGAGAGTGCATCGTTGCAGTGAGAGCAGTACTATACACATCTAAACATCGTCTAGCAACACTGAGTGTTAATCACTCTCTCTACATCTGCACCACCAGTGTCTGTATGCTGTTCATGGGCACAGTATCAGTGTCAGTATCATAGGTAGATACACTATTTACATCTCAATGACAACAGTCTGTATGCTGTTCATGGGCACAGTGGTCTGGAACATGAATGTGTCGTTGACTGAGACGCGCATGACCCTGGGAGTCAGAGGGAACATATGAATGTATCTACATTCACATATATATATATATATATCCATCCCCCCTACCTGTCGTAGTTCTGTCTGTTCATCAGCACCATCTTGGCTGTGCCTGTCAAGGGGTCAACCACAGCCAGGGACTCGACATCGTCCTTCATCTGACAGTCTACAGTGAGTCAAGGTGTGAACATATATATATAGAGTATATACAATGTATAGACTCAAGACTCATTTGTCATTGGGTAGGCAGCTAAGGTAAACTCTTCTAGACTAACAGCACAATAACATAGTATACAGCCGTATATCAACAGCAATAACAGAGAACACAGTGCCGTCGGTCATCTGGCAGATCCATCAATTGAATGAAAATGCATATATGTATTCACCCCCATATGTCTTGAACACTCAGTCCCATATATGTATAAACTATGTAGTATATAGAAGTGAATTATAGTACACCCAAACCTGTTTTCAAGACCATGTCCCCCGGTCTCATGTGCTTGGAGAAGTGGCCCAGATAGTACAGGTTGGGTCTGGGGTCAGTGTCATGTAATGCATATTATCATACACTTATATAGATAGTAGAAGTATGTATATAGAGAGGCCAGCCCGTGTAGTACAGGTTGGGTCTGGGGTAAGCATCATATTATGAATATTATCATATACATACCATATAGTATATATATATAACAGTAGTAAACATAAAGAGAGGTATTACAGGTTGGGTCTTGGGGTAGATATCAATGTTTATCTCTCTATCACTGTATACACATCCCCTTGCCTAGCCTCTATGTCTGTGTACAGCTCAAATATACAGATTGTAAGTATATACACACTGGTATGTGCATCTATCTACCTAGCCTCGATGTCTGTATACAGCTCATTGGCTATGATGGGGGCATCACACGAGTTGGCATTCTTGTTGGGGCCTGGGGTGAGTCTCTCTCGATATATAGACACATACTATCACCACGCATTCCCAGTATCCCCCTCTGTAGTCCAGCATGTTCCAGATATATATATAGACTCCTCATAAACATATATATGTGTTGTATCATATGTATGCTTGGAGGTACTATATATACACTATCCACCCACCCCCTGTGTAGTCCAGCAGCATGTTCCAGACATATGTATATACCCATTCAATATATAATATGCACATCTATATTGTCTATGTCTATATTTATACACTATAAACTATCCACCCACCCCCTGTGTAGTCTAGTAGCATGTTCCAGATGACCCAGGACTGGGCACCGCTCCTACAGGGTGAGGGTGAGGTACATCATGGTGATACATATGATATATATATATAAATTCACGATTTTACTATTCAGCATCCTGGGGGTGAGATGTATATATGCCTATATATGTACATACATACCTATAGTGATATATATAAACCCTCACCTGATGTCCCAGAGTATGTCCCTGTATGTATCACTCTCTCTCACCAGTCACATCCATTATCCATATATTCTGATATACACCCTACACTCTATACCTAATGTCCCACAGTATATCATGCCCCACGGCCTCTGCCCTACTCCACAGGGTGTCAGAGTCAGACGTGAAGGGGCAGGAGCAGGCCTGGGTAAGGTATGTGTATGTTGGTATCAAATGTATATATAACGAAGCAGAATATACATGAATGGGGATAAGGTGAAGGGACAGGAGCATGCATTTGTTGGGGGTATACGGAAACTTCTATATATACATAGTACATGTAGACCATATCTCGTTAATTAGCATCAGGGTGTCTTTGGCCACATATGTATATATAGAATTAATACATCTATATCTATCTATACCCATCCCTACCTCTGTCCCCATAAGCAGGGTGTCCTTGGGGTTCTCACTCCACCTGGCTGTCAGAAACGCGGTATGCAGTCATACTGTACCAACCATATTGTCTATGACATTTTGTATATATGTATATATATACTATAATGTTGTCATATATCCTACTATATATATGGTACTATCATACCTGATGGTCCATGCCACGCTGTTGACATCCTCAAACTCAGCATCAGTGGTCTGGGGTGAGTAATGATAGAGGCATCAAACACACACACATGTATGGACATGGATACACTTCCTCACCTTGAGCCAATGATTATTATTATATATAGACTTCGTTCACATGTCTGTTCCGTACCTTGTACCAGTGGAATGCCACTCAAGCAGTACATGTTCATAAATACACATGTATATGTATATATATATATAGATACACAAATATATATATAACTACATCCACCCACCTTGTACCAGTGGAATGCCACTCCGTCTGTATACATGAAGATATACATACATGTATCATGTCTATATACACTTGCTCTCTGTATGTACACCCACCTTGTACCAGTGGAATGCCACTCCGTCTGTGTACTCACCAACACCTGGGGTGAGAAGAGAGAGTGGGCGTGTCGAGAGAGTGCTAATGGGACATGGCAAATGCCGTGTGTATGTGACAGCAGTACCATTAGTGACAACACACCTGCCACACTGTGATATGCCTCAGTCCATCGCCAAACACACACATGTATATGTACATATATATACCATACATATTTACATACCTGGCACACTGTAGTATGCCTCTGCCCACTGCAGGATGTCCTTCTTGTCATGGTCGAAGACAAGGACCTGGGGGTGAGGGGGATAGGTGTATATATAAATACACACACACACTGTGTATATACTATGTACTATGTATATAGTATGGGCATGGTGTATGATGTCCTTCTTGTCATGGTCAAAGACCTGGGATTAGTGGGAATGGTGTAAATGTATGAATTATTCCACATGGATGAGTACAATCCGGTCTATACACCAATGCCTCGATGGCTGTCAATATATATGTCTATCTAAGTATACCTTGATGTCTGTGCCGTTGTCCTCGTTGTAGGCCTGGATGGCAGGGCATGGGGTGAGAGGAGAGAGAAGTATGTGTATGTATATATTATACATAATATACACATATTAGTATAATCAATATCATACATACATCTGTCTGGATGGCAGGGCATGGGGTGAGAGAGGTGTCTGGGTGCATATATATAAATATATATATATATATATATATATATATATATATATATAGAAGTATACTATGAGAATACACACAATAGATATGTATGTATATACTATACCATTCACACATCTGTATATATGGCAGGGCATGGAGTGAGACCAGGATGAATGAAAGGTATGTGATGTAATAACTGCCCATACCCAGGTGGTTGACCACGAGTGATGCCATCTGGGAGACATGTGATATGTACATGTATACACATATATCTATATATTGTGATTCCCATCAAAGCATATATATACACATACACCGTACCTAAGTGGTTGACCACGAATGATGCCATCTGGGATGCAGTGTAGGAGCAGCACTCCCACCTGGGGGTATGGAGGTGATATAAACACAAACACCTTACAAATGGACATATTTAGGATTATGTGGTGGTCCATACCTGTGATCACCCCTCAGAGCTATATATAGTACATCGTATCTACGCCATGAGTATACCATACCTGTGAGTCCCCACCACCTCGTTCTCCACCGTGATGCCCCAGAGGTCAATCCCATGGGCAGCATATGCCTGAGGGGTCAGATGCTTCTATGTACATACATACATATATATATATATACATATACACCCTCCCACCTCGAAGTACTTAGTGAAGTACTTGGCCCATGCTGCCAGGGTGCGGTCATCCCACTTGAGGCATGGGGTGAGGGGAGGGGGGTATATAGTATGTATATATACAAGAAATTGATGTAGACATGGGGTGACTTGGATATACAGAATAACAAGTAAATGTACGCACTATACATATGTGTCAATCCATGAAGGTAGGGAAATGTGGGGATACACACACATACAGACATACCTGGTGTAGGGGAGGTCTCCATGGCTCCGTTGGACTGGGGGTGAGGGACCACGAAAGGGGGAGAAATATATGACTGTATGTAAATGTGTACCCATCTTCCTCCATGCGGGTGATATACTCAGGAATATGAATGCACCATATATGACATATATATATGCACATATGTATGTGCATATACCTTCATCCAGGCCGGTGGTGACCATGGGCTGGCAAAGACAGAGAGGCCAGGGGTCAGGGCAAGGGCGTCCTGGGGTTATGGCTATTATGGATACATTGTACAGTATAGTGCACTGGCTACACTACATCCCCCCACCTGTATCATGGGTATCAGGTACTGTGTGTCGTGCTCCACACTGAAGTGGTCAAGGGCATAGTCACCCTGGGGGGTGAGATAGGGACACACTATATATACACATGTATATATGATATACTGATATGTATATATATATATATATACTAGAGTGGTCAAGGTCATAGTCACCCTGGGGTGAGGGGGGGACATAATATACATACACTATCTGTATGTATATACATACATAGTCATTCATGATACAGTCACCCCGGCTGAGGGAGAGAGAGACAGTGGAAAGTGTGTACACACTGCACCATACCTCCACGTCATCGTACGAGTAACTGCTGAGGCTGAGGTACACTACTATACATTTGACCACACACATATATATACACACTATGTATTACTACACTTGTACAATACCTCCGTGTCATCGTATGAGTAACTGCTGAGGCTGAAGTCACACGAGTTGATGTGGGTGCGGCACAGGGAGAAGCCCATGCCTGGGGGTGGGTGTATATATGCACACATTCACACACACATATACGTATGTATATATATGTAGAAAGACAACGATAGTTATAGTTATCTATATTCGGCACAGCGAGAAGCCCATGCCTGGGGTGCGTACCCTTGTAAGCCATAGAGATAGTGGTGTCATTATCCTACTATAAAGCATAAATGCTACCACCCACCTTCCTCCTCATCGAAGAGTGTCCTCATGACCTTGGCCTGTGCAGAGGGGGGGAGCATGGAGTAGACATAGGAGGCAGACTCTAGGGGTGAATGGAATGGTGTATATGTATAGAGAGAGAGAGAGAGAGAGAGAGAGATGGAGTAGACATAGGAGGCAGACTCTGGATGAGAGTAGAAACCATAGAGAGAGAAAGGGGGGGGGGGGGGGACAGAGGAGCACTGGGGGGGGGGGAGAGCCTGCGGATATAGTATTGGGTATGGAAGGGTAACTGGCCTATGATCCAGTAAGCTGATACTGATACTGATACTGATACTGATACAACAGGTATAATGGGCACAGAGTACAACGGCGGAAATAGCGAATGGTGAAAGGAGAATGGGGAGGGGGGGGGGATACAACACATGCCCACTCAGTGAGTGGCTGGAACCACTGACTAACACATGAATATATGTCCATATGAATATATGTCTACACCCATATGTATATGTCAGCCATGCAATGCTATTAGCATGGCACATATACAAACAGTTGGCATAGACAGACAGATAGACTGAGGGATTGTTGCACACATGTGAGCATAGAAGAGTCACTCACTCAGACTCAACCACTGATACCAATGCACTGATGGATACTGACACCCTAAACACTGCTTGGTAGCAGTCGATATACTCATAAGCATACATATAGCGCCTATACTGAACGCAGTCCGCTAAGCACCACCAGACTATGCCTACTACCATGCATACCTGGTATATACTTGCCAGTCTGGCATTAAGCTGGTCCAGATAGATCAGCATAGTCCCCTCTCCGCAGGTGCTGTCCTCAGACTATCCTGACGTACGGTCCCCTTACTCTAACCTATTCCTCCCCCTATTCTCTGATTCACGCACTTACAGCTCACTGCCTGCTATCCACCTCCCCGCAGCCCACACACAGGTTAGCTTGACCGCTATAAAGCACTGTACCAGCCTAGTGGGGGGTGGGTTAAGTGGGTCTGTTTCTCAAGGCGCCTTTCAGCTTTCAAACACGTAAAAGGGTGCAGAGTAGTTTCTTCTGAACTAAGGGTTGATGTTCCTGGATCTGAATACGTGAATACACTCTATTCAACATTCAATAGAGTGAGTGAATTATACACTATCAACACAGCTTCTTGTGCCCTCCATGTCACGTTATCGTGCCTGGCCACTTGTGTTGAGTGTGTTGCTGTGCCTAGCAGCCTGTCTTGGGTCCAAGTCTCCACTCAAGGCCAGCCTCATTGGCCACAAGCACCATCTGGTCTCACTGTCCCCTGATAAGAGGTGTATATAGGTGTCCTCTCCCCTCCATTTCTGTATATATTTCTTGCCCCAAGCGTAAACAATACCCTTTGAGTGAGCTGAATAGTGCTTGCACTTGTGCTCTCGTCTGTTCTCTATGATAGTCAGTGTCCACCGACTTCATTACACTGTCATTTATACTATGGTTAGTTTACTATATTCCACTGCACTCTTACCCCAGCAAGAGACCATATGTGACCGACCTCCAGTATAGAGACTCCGTGTCAGTGCACCTCACAGACATGGAGCCAAATGGAAGGTATGTAGATGTATTCATATGCATATGTGTATATGAGTATATATATATATGTATGTAGTTGGGTTACTGCTGTTGGAGTGCACCTCACAGACATGGAGCCCAGTGGAAGGTATGTATGTATATATATATATATATGTATGTATATATATATATATGTATGTATATATATGAGTGTATATATTTATATATCAGTTACGTCACTGGTGTTGTAGTGCACCTCACAGACATGGAGCCCAGTGGAAGGTGAGTATATACATGTGTTTGTGAGTGTATAATACCATACCTGTATAGGCGTTGGGTTACTGCACTTGTCAGTGGTGCTAGTGTTGAGGTATCTCACTCCCAGATATGAGCTAGTGTACTTCCCGACCCCAGAGTGCCAGGCCTCCCTGACACTGAGGTACTCTCTCTCTCTCTCTCTCTCTCTCTCTCTCTCTCTCGTTCCAGTAGTATCTCAGGCCTTCTTCATGCCAGTGAATCAGTGTATCAGTGTATCAGTGTGTTGTGTATCAGTGTATCAGTGTATCAGTGTATTAGTGTCTATATATATACATCATATCAGTGTATATGCCAGTGTAGTCCATTCCCACTCCGTATATTGATACTCTCACACCCTCCTCTCCCTAACTCTCTGCCACTCACATGCTCACCCATAGTCAATATGGATATTATCTAGTGTCATTCTACATATTGACATGTACATATGTTGTGCAGTACCTTAGTCCTTATATGGAATGTAGCACCTTATACCTGTGCTTACAGTCAGGCTTGGCAGGGACTGCGACACAGACAGGGCAGGTATGAGTATTTATACATAGATATTTATGGATATTAGTATATATGTGTTTATATGTGTGTATGTATATATAGTATGTGTATACATAAAAATTAGGATATGAATATCTGTGATATTACTGTGACACGAACAGGGCAGGTATGTATGAGTATTGTGCGCGTATGTTTGTGATATAGTATATATGTATGTATGGGCAAGGCACGTATGGTGGAGATACCCATACTAACCCATATTGTCATTTCTGTCTAGCCTTTGTCTGACCCCTTAGGTGTCTCTGTCACAGCTGACAGATTCCGTATAGTCACAGACAGTCAAGGGCATATCGAGAGGTATGCACATATATATGAATATTCAATAGGTCAGGGCATTCGCCATCTATAGTTCAGGATACATGCCTCACTATACACGTACTATACCTGGCATTCCCCTGTAGAGGCAGTCTATATATATATATAGATTGCTGAGCATTCACCCTAGAGTATCGGGTACTAGGGCCATGTGCACCGATGACACACTCACCCTGGAGGTAGACTCTAGGTATGCGGAGTATACACAGTATTTATAGTATGCATTGTTAAATCTACTATGTTTACAGTGTCTGGGTCTTGTTCAGACTTCACTGTATGTATTTGTATACCCTGACCCCCCCATGTAAATGTAGCATAAGTATGTGTCTCTTGATCACATTTCACTATATATAAATTAACCTGTACCCTTCGTGTGGGACCCCTCCATGCCTCTGACCCCATGCTACCCATTGCGTGTACCCTCTATTGGGACCTCAACACAATGGTGGGCGCTGTGCCAAAGGTGTGGGGTCATGTATATATATATATTATATGTATCATATTCAACAAGTTTATTGTGTGCAGTTTCCATTATGTATTATCCTTGTGTTATTCCTTATCGTTGCATTAGATAGCTCTCTCTCTGCACTTTTTGGATCTCCTTCAACCCTTCCGATTACCTCAGCGTGTTGGACGCTCTCTCTCCCCCATGTGTGGGCTGATGGTACTTGTGGTAAAGGTGAGTGATGTCATACTGAAAGAGTATATGCTTGTTTCTTGCAAATCATCTATTCTGTGTGACATGTTTTGTCTCTAGAGTGGCTGATTCAGATTGTGCAGCGTGTACTAAAGGGAGCTCGCAACCCAGGGAACAGAAGAGACAGAGGCAAAGTGCCAGAGAGTGAGGAGCCCCAAAGCGTGGTATGATATGTGTCATCTAGCGATACCCTATTGTTCACCACATATAACATAATCTTATTCAAAGGATATATGGAAGACTACGAATCGCAATGAAGCCCACGAGCATGCGAGGGAGAGACACACCTATGGGGGTGGACGGGCTAGTCCAGAGGAGGTGGATATGTGGAGAGAGAAGAGAGGGGGACAATGCCAATCGACAGCGGGTAGCACACACACTCCCCGTCCTACTCATAGTAATAGTAGCACGAGTGATAGTATGAGGGAAGGGCCACCTGGTGAGGAAGGGTCTGGTAGTGACGAAGTGTCTATGGCGGAGAGCGTCAGCGGGACCCCTTCCACAGACTGGACTCCAGAGGGTGACGCAGAGGGGAATGATGCTCTCCAGAGAGACTCCGCTGCAAGTAGTGGGACTCCCTCCTCTGATATGCCATATGGGATGGCACTAGAGGATGCAGACCCTGTGGCCGATACAACAAGTATGTACACGCATCCGTCGTAGTCTGTAAGGAATAGAATGAACAATTGTCCCTCGTTACACTGTCCATCGCAGTACCCTTGTCATTGGCAGTTCTTGGGAGTAAGACACATATATGCTTGGAGTGGTGTCTAAGATAGATCAGTGATCAGGTCACTGCAGGCTGCCGTCTGAACTAATCGTAGGAACAGTGATGCGGAGTGTGACTGAGACGACAAGTGGCTCCTTGTGTGGGGCATCTTTGCCTCAAGGTAACAGGATCAGTGTCTGCAGTGCAGGGTTATAGGTGCTCGGAATCCCTTGCCAAGGGATTATCCCTTTGAGTCCAGACTAGGAGGAAACCACATGGCAATCGGGTGTCTGCTTGGACTATGAAACAATCGTACTTCATATCCCCAGAGGAGCCATATGATATATGATGTCAGTCAGTATTGCAAGTATGACGGGTAAAGTGTCTGAGAATTCGACTTTACGAACGCATCACAGAGGCATAGAGAGGGAGAGTGGATGAGTTGGTGCTTTCGTCATTGCCTGATTGGGTCTCAATACTAATAACGCAGACTATACTATAGAGTGTATAGTGAGCACTGAACTACTTGTTCAGTGAACTACATAAACCTGCAATGACCAATCAGCCATATACAAGACTCAGTGACTGTAACCAATATTCCTAACGTAACACTCACTAAAGAATGACATTTACGATATTACCACTGCGGTCACTCCGTGGTCTATCCTTCTAGATCTGTTGATGCGTTTTGGATTCGTCACTTGTCACAAGTGACTCACTTGTGACAAATGGCACCGACACGGAAGATGGGTTCCGCTACAATGATGAGTCATAAGTTATGACTCATAATGCATCTATGACAGAGAGAATATGTCTCCATTGGAGAGTGAGGACCTCATTGAGGTTGTTACTGAAATAGAGAGCCGGGGGGTTCTCTATTCTCCAATTCACAGTATGGAGGAGAGTAGGTCTGTGTTGGGGCCAAGAGGCTCTGTAGGGTCGGGGACCGTCGAGGACCCTCTATAGACAGGAGTCATGTCACATGATTGTTGAGAGATAACGAGACTTGTTAGCGGCAATGGTGCAAGACCATAGGCTTAGCGTCATTGCAAAGGCTTCATTCTATAGAGTATTGTGTAAGCTATTTAGTATAGTGTCTGTACTATAGACTCTATTCTACAGCCAAGAGTGTGTGATGAAACACAAAGTATACTCTCAATTCCCATAGACTCCAAGGGAAACCTATACATATGTATATCTCCATCTATACTATAGTTAATTAGTCGGTTGCTATTTGGCACTGATACCACCACCGGTTCTATGTAGAGAAATACTGTACTGACCCGCACACCAGTGGTTAGGAGTTCTGACTGTATACCCATATCGACACTCACTCAGAGTGTCGGTGCTGCTCGGTGTACAACTTTTCGACCACCAGTGATATTGGTCCACTAATGAGGTTACTTGTATTAACTCGAACACTATTTGTTTCTAATATACGTAATGTCCACATTAGTGGAGTCGTGACACTGTCACTGAGGGTGTTAACTTCATGGACACTCAATACACTGATAAGTAATACATAGACACCAGGATCTTGCCACTTGGACATATACAATGGATGTGCTGACTCTTCTCGAGCCAGCACTCAACTCATTTACGATAATAATTCTAGATGCTACACGATAATGAATGTGATGAATGTGGTGTGACAGGGATAGATGCTGTGAAACATCCCACCACTGATCACTCTAAGCGGGAGCGAGCACGAACACAACACCCGAAGAGGCACACCTTGCCTCCAGTCCCAACTCTCTCTCTCTCTCTCTCTCTCTCTCTGTTACTGACACCTATGACATGAACTGCCCGTACACTGCCACTCCAGCCAGTCCCAGACACAGCCAGTTGAGGGCCTCCTGCTTCCTGTTCCACCGGCCAAAGGCCTAGGGTGAGGCATAGAGGATATATATATATGATATATATACACATATATACATATACATACAATATGTCCCACATGCCAGAGGCCTGAGGTATGAGGTGGACGCGTAGTATATAATGGATGTATATATAGCACATCTATCCACAGATACTATATGTGTAGGGTGCCATAGGCCAACCGGTGGGGCATGGACTGACTGCATACAGCATACCATGAACACCAATAATATATGCAGTGGCAATGAGATATCGGTGCAGGTCTCTACTCTTGCAGATAATAAATATTACACATATACACACAAGAGTGCACTTACCTGAATGATACTGTGACTCAACACACACACACATATATCTATATACGAGAACCATATATAAATGTCGACAGTACACCCCCCCACCTGGATGATCTTTTTGTGGCTGAAGCATGGGATGAGGAATGCGTATATGCCACCACCCACAGCCCCAGCAAATCCTGAGGGTGAGTAGCTATCCGCGAGATACTAGTATACATATAGGTAAGGACCACGACTGAGAATAGTAGTAAGAGAGCCCTGACCACCGCTTAGCTCTCCGAGAGAGATCAGTACATACATATCCTATCTGAATACAGAGAAATACGATACAAGACACTAACACACTGTCCCCCAAGATGTCTCCGATATATATATATACTACCTAGGATATACATACACACTACCTAGGATGTCTCCGATATTTGGATAGAACAGAGCACACATGAGGCCTATAAACACCACAGCTGCATTGGCGCTGTACTTGACCAGAGGATTGAGCATGGGGTCCATCCTAGGGGTCAGATACTAGAACATTGAGAGACATATATCTACATAGTGATAGATACTATACATGTATATGACTATGCCCTGCAAAGGGTTCAGCATGGGGTCCTTCCTAGGGGTCAGACGTATTATCATACTAAAACACATATAAACAGTGATAGAATCATATATAATAACATATATACATATATATACACATATATATAAGAATACCCTGCAAAGTGTTCAGCATGGGGTCCTTCCTAGCTATCAGACACTAGGCCTAATACATTGAGCACACACATATATATATGGTGATATATATATGTATATGTAACTAAGCGTATCCTGTCACTGGGTCCAGCCTTATATGCTGGATCTACTGTATACTATCCTACTACACGTGTATATGAATATGAATGTACTTACACACAGAGTATATATATATACACCTATATATATACACACGTATATACCTAGCGTATCCAGTCACTGGCTCCAGTCCAACCTTCTGTGCCAGGGACTGGTTGGACTCCTGTACATACAGGTCAGAGGCTGGGGTCAGGGAGATATGTATATGTATAATTTAATATATGCATACTTGCTGTCCGTACAGGTCAGAGGCTGGGGGTGAGGGATATGGGAATAGCAGAAAACAAATATATATGGATGGACGAACACTCCACATGGCTCTGTTGGTACAGGTGAAAGGATAGGCAGCATTTACAAACATATATACACTTATCCATTCCTCTCCAAACTTACACACATAATACATATTGATTATACATATGTAGGCATATACATAACCATACCCATACCTGCCCTGCCTCTCTTCGGTGTATATACCCTTATCCACTCCTCTCCTAACGTATGTATATAACTATATATATATATGTATATAAATACTATATATATACACCCGTACCTGCCCTGCCCCTCTTGGGTGTCCCATACCCTTAATCCATTCCTCTCCTAACGCATATGTATATACATATATATATATATTCGTATATGAATATATCCACCCATACCTGCCCTGCCTCTCTTGGGTGTCCCATACTCCACACCCTCACCTAAGGGGGTCAGTGGAATATTAGTGGTACTATACTATACTATAATGGTACTAAGGGTCAGTGTCAGTGGAATGGAAGTAATACTACCAATAGACTCAATATTGTCATGATTATGAAATCACACCTGACACTGAGATCAAGATACAGTAAATATTTATGCAAATATGTGCTTAACAACCCACCCTGGTACAGAAGTGCCTGGCCCTCAGTGGTGTGCTCAGGGTGCCCCATGTCTCTCTCTCTCTCCCCCTCCCTCTCCCCCCCTCTCCCCTCCTCAGTGTCGATGACACTCAGCCTCGAGGGACGCTCTGGGGTTAATGCAAGCTAAAATTATATACATATACATACATATACATATCTCATCATATATTTCACTCTATACAAACACTCAGCCTCGAGGGACGCTCTGGTGTTAATCTAAGGTATAATGAATATATACTCAGTATATATCTCACAATGTATCTCACTATTAACCTCACAATACACAAACACTCAGCCTGGACGGCTGCTATGGAGTCGTTACCCAATACAGTCTTGCTCACTATACATATATACATGCCTGGGGCCTTGGGGGGGAACACATGTATATATGTATGAATCACTAAATACAATTATATCCAAACAGTATATGAGACACTATAAACACACACCTGGGGTCTTGGGGGGGAACATGGGAGCCTCACTCCCATCCAACGTCTCGCTCTCTTCCTTGTGGAACATATCAATGGACCGCTGAGGTTAGGATAGGTGGATAGAACCAAGAGTAGCAGGGAAAGATGGATAGATATAGTGTGGTGTTGCTGGAATAACTAGGCGCGGTTCAGTTAATCAAATATACTTGAGGAATAGTGACAGTATCAAACACTAATATACACATATATCTATATATCTGTATAGACATATAATATCTGTGTATTCCTATGTATTCCTATGTATATGTGTATATCTATGTATATCTATGTATATTATATATATATATATAATATCATATATATAATATAACATATTGCATAATACAATATATTGTATATATGGAGTATCTGTGTATGCCTATGTACATGTATATGTGTCCATACCCTTGACACCCTGGGTGTTGATGCCGCATCTCTCATCCTGACGGACAGGGCATGTCTCTTGGCCTGGGGTGGGATGTCTATCACATATATATATATATATGTGTATATATGTGTATTCTATATATACATATATTATACAGATACGAATACATGTATATAGGCACGTCTCTTGGCCTGGGGTGGGGGACACATTATGGATACATATCACACATATATAAATGTATATATATGCAATGTATTCAGATAGCATATCTACATGTATATGGGCATGCCTCTTGGCCTGGGGTGGGGGGCATATTATGCATATATATACACTTCTATATATATATACATATGTGCCTGGCTGTCCCTCCTCTGGTACTCTCTCCCTCATAGTACATATGTACATATATATGTGTATATATATACTTCTATACATGTATACTACTCTTCACCTGGCTGTCCCTCCTCTGGTCCGTGTACATCCAGTATACAAACATAGGAGAGTCTACACATATATACAGAGTATAGAGTGTATGTACGTATACATACATACCTGGCTGTCCCTCCTCTGGTCCGTGTGTATCCAGTAGATGCCAACAAGGTTCTCTGGCACGTTGGAGTATATATACTACATATATGGCATGTTAGACGGGGATAGATAGAGAGGGGGGGAGAGAGAAAGAGGGGGGGGAGAGAGAGAGAGAGAGAGAGATGCCAACAAGGTTCTCTGAAGCATGTTAGACAGGGAGAGTATATATACGACATTACTATATAGCAAACTTGGTTCTCTGGCATGTTAGACGGCGATTATACAATTATGCACCACTTATCTACTCCAAAATCGATGCCTGTAAGGCAAGCACAAGTAAGAATAACCAACAAATCTTCTGTGCCACTAGACAGGGACCAGTATCAGAGTCAATATCAGGAGAGTACGATACATGTGAGTGTATATGAGGATGAACGGTAACCTCTTCAAGTCTGAGAATATTACCGAGCAATATGTGTAGTATCCGTACATACATATCACTCAAGAAAGACAACATAACAATCTCCATCTTCATATGCATACCTCTAACTATGAGGATGATGACTGGGAACACGCAGAGAGTATGATACACATGAGCATGTATGAGGATGACCGGTTACTACATGTGCATGTATACCTCTAACTATGAGGATGATTACTGGGAACACGCAGAACAGGTCCAGGAACAACAGAGCAGACACAATGCCGGTGGCCAGATCCTCAGGGAACAGCTCGGACTGGGGGTGGGTATATATATGGGGTTAAGACACATACTCTACTTAGAGTATTTAGAATACTTACAGTATACACTTACACGTATATAGCTCACACTCCCTACAATAAGAGACATTTGGCACTGCGTACACATAGACACACTGTGTCATATTCAAAGTTAGAATAGTGGATGTGAGACATACACCATGTCACGTACAAAGTCCTGAGGGATAGACACATACTCTACATGCCGTATACACACACATATATATATAAACATGAATCTACACTTAAGTCACGTACAAAGTCCTGTGGGATTGTGATGCCCCTGTACCCGAGCATGCCTATGCTGCCCACTGTGACATTAAGGACTAGGGTGATGAGGTAGGACAGCCACGTGTCCCGGGTGCGCTTGGGGGGGTTGCCATGACACCTGTGGGAAGGGAGAGAGAGAGGGAGAAAGAATGGGAAGGAAAGCAACATGGTATGGAACTACGACCCTTCTCCTTGCACAATATCACTTTGTTACTATGAGATACATTTGTGCCCACACATAAACATACCTCATGATTGTGAGGATGACGGAGTGGATGAAGAAGTTGGTCACACAGACACCCAGGAACTTGAGGGTCTGACATAAGGGGCTAGATGGAGAGAGAGAAGAAACAGAGAGATAGAGAGAGAGAAGTTGGTCACACCTACACCCAGGAACCTGGGGGTCTGGATGTGAGGGGGTGGTTATGTAGATACTATATATATGTATGTATACATATATATATAGAGAGAGAGAGAGAGAGAGAAACTGTGCGGGTGAGTAGACGGGCAAAGAGAGAGAATGTCAAACATTCCACTTGCAGCCATATGAACTCTATTCTACTGTGCATTGACCAGTGCGAACAATTCAATACTGACACTGATAGGAAGCATAGATCTAATCTTACAGACACATTATGTAATATACATACAATACCTGTATTGTGATCTTTGGCACCTCTACCCCATACTATATATATATGAATTAACTATATATATATATATATATACGATGTGGTACACCTGTATTGTGATCTTTGGCACCTCTGCCCCAACCTGGGTGGGCATGTTCTGACAGCCTGGGGGGGGAGAGAGAAGTATACTTAGTAACGATACTCCACCCTACACCCTATAGGTATATTGTATATTGTATGTATACAATATTACATAATGGCATGCTCTGACACCCTGTGTGATACAATGACAATCCCTGGCTCTATGCTACCATGGGATAACCAGGTATATATATATATATATATATAAATGCATATATATACTAGGTATATATACCTAGGTACACAATGTACACCGCCAGGAACCCCATGGCCACAAACCCATAGCTGCCTGGGGTGAGGGTGCAGAGAGAGAGAGAGAGAGAGAGAGAGACAGCTACACAGAGGAGTGAGGAGAGTATTTCTATACGGCAGAGTACGTCTAACGCCTATTGATGATGATCACAAACCAAGGATACATGCATAGATATGTATGTATCCACGTACCTAGCTTCACGATCTTGTCGATCTTTGTGATGCAACTGACACCAAAGAGACCCACCATGACAACCAGCGACAGGAACACATCGGCCTAGGGTAAGTGTTATGCTGACAGTACATAGATATATAAGTATATATATATATATATCCTTAGGATACTATGATACAGTGAGACATTACCACCAGGGAAAGAAAGACATCGGCCTAGGGTCAGCACGTGTAGGTATGTGGATTGTGTATATGGATATATATATTACATGTTTAGTATGCACTCATACAATGATGCAGGCCATGACAAACAGGGACAGTAAATACCTTGAATGTGGGCACTGCTAGGCATACCTTGATACACACACATATATATATATATGTATATATATCATACACTGATATATATATATTATTATATGTATATACCTTGAATGTGGGCACTGCCAGGTACACAATGTGCTGCAACAGATGGGTGCTGGGGTGAGGGAGAGGTACTATCACGGGATTCGAATAAGTTACAAGACAGCCAGAAGTAGTGAATGTGTATACTCCACATCTCTATATTCAGACCCACCGGATGACAGAAGATAAGTACCCGTCTGACACATATATAGAGACTGTAGCAGAAATCACCGATAATAGTAATCCCTACCCTGTGGTACCCAACCCACCTAATTACAAAGTAGCTGATGGAACCCCCCGTCATGATGATCAGAGAGGCATATATATATGTATATACTAATACATATATATATATATATCATACAAGTATCACCATGTCACCTAATTACAAAGTAGCTGATGTACCCCCCTGTCATGATGATCAGAGAGGCATATATATATATATATACTAATATATATAGACAAAGTTATGTTTCACACTCCCTATATTATACTATATTATACTGGAGTAGCTACTATGTTACCTAATGACGAAGTAACTGATGGACCCTCCTGTCATGATGATCAGAGAGGCATAGCGGGTGAGGGTGCTGCTCCAACGGCCTGGTATTAGGGCGAAAGGAGAAAGAAAGAGAAAGAAAGAGAGAGAAAGCAATGAGCATATCAGATTGAGGTATAATAGGAAGTATAGGGTATATTGTGCATATACATGGTGTATAAGTGGTTAGACAGAGTGACAGAGAGAGGGAGAGACAGAGGGTCTCGACAGATACATAATTGAGCGACCAATATGGATGCCCGACAACACACACATACACACACACATGTATATATAAATAGCAGACTGGGTACCACCTGGGTAGCACCTCTAACAGAATTACTATAATACTTGGAACAATAGTATCACACAAATGTATTACTAAGTGGCATTCAGTTACTTCACTGTGGGTACCTAGGTACATCTCTGATATCTCTGGGTAGTCAAGGGGGACAGGGCGGCCCTGAATGTAAGGGTGTAGAGAGAGAGAGAGAGAGAGAGAGAGAGGTGGGTAGTCCAAGAGGACAGGGGGGCCTTGAAGGTCAGAGAGAGAGACAGAGACATAGAGGGCACCGAGGGGAGAGAGAGAATCAAAGGGGGTGTTTGCATCAACCGGACTGGATAATACAGTGTAGGTATATATATATATATACCCAATACTACTGAGGCAGTACCTGACTGAGCAAGATGGCCACATCTCTCAGAATGTATACACATGTGGTGCCGCATATAATCATGGCAACTAGAGCAGCTAGGGGTCCACCTACGAATAAGGGTGTAGAGAGAGAGAGAGAGAGAATGATCATAGATACCAGGGCAGCAAGAGGGCCGATCGGTTCAGGGGGTAGAAGAGAGAGAGAGCATGGGCATATCATGGTAGCTAGGACCACTAGCACACCGAAGTATTGAGAATAGTTTAGGTGTGGGTCAAGAAAGAGTACTGGATTACTAATGTGTATACCAACAGTGGAACACCACAGAGCGTGTCAAGTGTGGAGTACAAATAATTATAGAGGATATATATATTGAGGAGACGCACCCCATATTCCTGCGATCTGGTACCCCCAGGGCAGGGACAGGATGGTGGCACCATTCATGGTGGATACAAGTCTCAGGGTTAGAGAGGGGGAGAGAGAGAGAGAGAGAGAGAGAGAGATAGGGGCAGGATGGTGGCACCATTCATAGTGGATACAAGTCTGATGGTAAGGAGGATGGAAAGACAGAGAGAGAATGAGATATGGGCAGAACAGTGGAGACAGAACTGTTACTTGGAGGATGAAGAGAGAGAGAGTGAGAGAGTGAGAGAGAGGATTGTCCTACTTGAAATACAAAAGCTAGAGGGAAAGGAATATGGGTGGGTGGTGGGGGTGGGAGCCCCAATGTGAGAAGAGCCCAATACATAGAGTGAAGGTTACGCGAGAGAGGAGTAAGAAGAAATACTTCCAAATGCACGCCAACAAATCCTACACTGACCCATAATGGCTCAATACTAAGTCCCGCTGATGCTAGAAGAATAGGTGGGGTACATAGAGGCAGGTGACTCTCACACCGAGTTTCAAATAGGCAATGATTCAAATCTACATACGTGAAGATGATCTCCCGACTACTCTTTGGCTGGAGTGCCTCTCCTCCTGCAGTGGCAGGGGCAGCATAGAGTGTCCCTAGAGTCAGAGACCGTGCAGAAGAGTGACACACATGCAAGCTATTACTGAATCCTCAGTGCATGCACAGACCATACAGATAGACAGGAGTCATAGCACATGTACACAGGTACCACCCCCAGCAGTATATACACCCGTAAACATACACACGCACCATCCTCACTGGACATCCCAGAGGAAGGAAGATTCATGACTGGGGCTGACTGAGGGTGTAGAGACCTGTTTTTGTCTTGACGGTACATGTTCTGGTCCTGTTGTTCCTTTACAGACAGAGTGACTGATCAGAGCCCAGGTAGCGGGGCACCATGTTTGTGCTTACTCCTCAGTACGTGGTGGTGATTTGTATTTGACTCCTTAGTGTTCAGGTCAATTTGTGGAGTGTGCCGTATTGTGAGTCGAAGTGGTACTGATGTGTTGTAACTACTATATTGTCTTGTGTTGCCATAGTGAGTGCATAAGTTGTCCTATTTGAGTCTCATTGTCGTAGGGTAGCAGGTAGTGTATGTGTGTATTGTGTTGTGGCTTGTATGCCGAGAGTGCTTTTGATACCGGTACCGGTACCGATTACATACATTCATACTTCTTATCAATTCACCACATTGCCATGTGCATTTCCCCTGACCCCAGACTTGAGAGACACATCCTGAGTGCATGCTCCATACCTGCCCCCCTGGTGGGGGATGCCCTTGGGAAGGCACTGTCTCTGCACGGTCAGAATGAGCTGGGTATGATTAGTGATATATATGTGTGCGTGCTATAATTGTGCTTCAGTCACCAGTCTTGGGGTGTGTAAGTGCATGGTATATACTTACTCCAGACATTGGATCCATGGTGGCCCATGTGTCTGAGGCCCTGGAGGGTCTTGGAGACCAGGTAGTGCAGACATGATAGTGTATATACTGTACTTGCACTGGTGTTCATTACTCATCGCTCACCCCAAGGCTGGAGCGTTTGCCAAGCACACTGATGCCGAGAAGGAGGCCGAGATCCGGTCCCTGTCGCTGCTGGCCATCCACATTGCATGTGTGGCTGTGCAGCATGCACCCAACCCCAAGCAGCTGAGGGCAGCGCTGGCCGGAGAACTAGGTACAGACAGTGCTGCAAGAGTGTTGAATTGGTGTGTCACTGACCTCTCTCTAAGTCACCCCAGGAATGCCCGAGGCCCATGCCGCCTCGTTTGAGAGACAGTGGAAGGAGAGTGGCCAGGTCAGTGGACACTATATATATATATATGTATGTATATACACGTCACATGCTGTCCTTCTCTTGTCCCCCTTTCTGACATTCACACAGGCTACTCTTGGGGCAGTGCGGAATAGGGTTCACAGCTTGGGACTGCCTGTACTGAGGGATGTAGACTGGGAGCTAGGTACTGACATAGTTGGTATCGTGTAGTTGTTTCGGTCTCATCCCAGGAGTGCTGCTGAGCCATGATGGAACCCAGAAGGCCAGGTAACTCTACTTACACGAAGTGGGGAGAGGAACAAGTGGTGGAGTGTGTTGTTGCAGTCTTCTCTTCCAGTTGTCACTTGTCACCTCTCACACCTAAGGGGAGTACGTGTTACAATGAAGCTAGCGGTAACAGACGACCATGCTGATGCAGTGGAGGATGAGCAGAGGGATATTATGTTCAACACTGGACGAGAGGGACTTGAGGGACTTCTCCAAGGTATATATATGCTGCAGTGGCGACAGGCCTCATCAGATTCGTCATCCACTCAGATTTATCTAATGCTTCATTCACCCCAGCTCTTGACCAGGCAGAGAGGGCGCTCTACCAGGATGAATAGATTACTGATAGGTTATTAATTCTCAGTCAGTGAAAGATATGATCAGTATCAGCATAATGGACACCAAGCCAAACAAAGACCAAATACATTTCAACCACTATTACCCAACCCATACTCCCACAACTGAATACACCACCCGAGGCAAACAGGACCAACTAGACAAGATTTACTTGGAGGTGTTGGACTTGGCGGCAATCTGGCCGGCGGTCATGGAGCCCCAGCCACGAGCCTGGGACTTCACGGACCTCTGGGATCTGCGGCGCACAGTCACGATGGACTCCTTCTTGTGAAGCCTACGGCAAGCGAGGGTCCAGTCGATCTTACGGGGGTTCCACCTGGAGCTGAAGTGAACAGCGGTCTTGTGGTCCTTGAACATGAAGGGCTTTCCGTCTCCACGGACAAAGATGCTTCCGTAACCAGCCTGGATCTGACGTCCGGAGTAGGAGCAAGTATCACCAGTGCTGTGGGTGAGACTGAGCCGGCATAGAAGACACAATAAATGAGTCAAAGCACATAAGAATGCCACAGAACCACCAAACACCAACGAGAGGCCTCACACCGCTCTAACAACGCAGCATCCCAGCTCCCTAACTCCATATCAGCATCCCCTAGCTATCTACACACGTACCGGACCATTTCTGGGGATTATTCCGTTCGCAAAAGTAGGCTTCGAGCTGACTCGGGACGCTGCGTTCAAGTGCAACGCTAAATGCAACTTGATTAGAATAAGAACTACGACACGAGAAAAACAATGTTTTTCAAGAATCAAAAAAAAGGTTCACCAGAATCCTGTCTGCTTTGGTTCAATGAGCCCAGAGGTCACTCTGTTCTTCTGAGTATAGATGGGTTCGGTGATACAATGTATCGCCGGGGAACTTCTCTGGACCACATGCTAGTAACTAGCGAGCCATGCGGCACAAAGCCTCCATCCCCGGCGTAATTAGCGAAGAAGCCTTTTGGCTGAGCGAAGTCGGTGGGTGGAGGTGGTTTGTCTTAGCACAGTTATCCCAGTCTGTCCCTCCTTCCTTGTGAAGGCGTGGGATACCTCAACAGAGGGCAATCACTCTTGTTTATTTAATGGTTCGTGGTTTCAGTTGTTGGGGGCAATGGAAGAGAATGGGACCAAGATCAATGGGGTGGTCTACTTTCAGGTATTCCTCTTATTCAACTCTTCTTTCGGAGCCACTGCTTACAAGTAGCATTCCACAAGTACATAACAAATTTACTAATTGGGTATTCTACGGCAACAGGATATGTATCACCAACGGAAGTGATATACACCCACTTGCTCTTCCTCCGCACTGACATGGTACACTCTAATATTACTGCACCTCTAGCACTCCATCACTGCCAATGAGCACAGTGAAGTCTCCCCCTAGGCCCTTCTCTGAAAGGAATGGTTGCACTGCATACAGGGTCTCGGGGAGGAATGTGCCCTGAGTCAGTGGGCTCATAAAAACTACGCTATGCATGAAACACAGATACAAACACACCTCCACTCCAGTGCTCTGGCCCTCGGTGAACAGGGCACTGTCGAATATGACGTCAGCGAGTGTCTTCTTGAACAGCCGGAATCCAGCGCCAACATCCAACTCAGACTGCGAGTTAGAGACACAGAGGTATGAAACTCCACCCACTGTATATGATATAGACACCCCACCTCCAGTGTGGCCTGGGTCTCGACAACCTCTCCATCCTCGCCCTTGACCACCTGGGATGAGGGACAGACAACAAATGACAACACTGGATGATCATCAGGCACCCTGACACACGGAAATGATTATAGAAAAGAATATTTGATACCTGCTCTGGGAGTGGGTCTGGATATGGGTGCACGACGAGTGTCCCTCTGGATGGCTGTGTCTCAGTCTCATTCAGCTGGAACACAATGACTGGGTTCTGTCCAGCACCCATGCTACAGTGAGATAGGGAGAAGGGGACACAGTATATAACTACTACGCTCCACTGCCACTCACCCCTTGGGTCCTCCGCTGTTCTGAAGGGTCCACCTGCCAGGGATCTGAGGGTGAGGGGTAGTCTCAGAATGACAACACAGGATGGTGATATAATGCAACATATATAGTCCATAATGCAAAGAGGAGCTGCTAACATGGACGTTGTCTCTCAGCCAGTGAGGCATATATATATATATACATGCATATATATATGTACTGATATGGTACCTGTATGAGGTGTCTGTGCTGGGTGGGCAGGTGCACCACACACGCACTGGTGAAGAGGGAGGGGAGGGAGGAAACGGGTACTGAGTGTGAGTATCGGTGGGAGCACGGGATGGACAGGGTAAATATGTATATATATACATATACATAAACATATACAGAATAGAATGGTCATATGCACGCACCAATGTGGATCTGCCCCCCTCCGGCCTTGCCGGTGTGGGTGACCCTGGACTCGAGAGCTGCCACATTGCCTGGTACACTCCAGATGTCATCAGACCAGTTGTAGGGGCCTGGGGGTGAGTGCCCAGGGTGGCCATCAATAAGCATTAGTATCAGTATCTATAAGTGTCAGTGTCAGCAGTGAGTGGCCCCCACCTGTGTACCCCTCCTCTGCGTTCACCATGGAGATGACCACAAAGTGCTCGAGGGAGGAGGGGGCGGGGAGGGCATCTGTGGAGAACATGTCTGGCTCGCCCCCATCTACAGGCTGGACAATGGGAATACGCACAACCTGACCGTCAATACACAGTGGTAAGCACATCACATCTCTGTATGTACCAGAGAGAGAGAGAGAGAGAGAGAGAGAGAGAGAGATGACACCCACCTTGAGCACTGAGTAGAAGGCTGAGGGGGTCAGGGCAGTCTGGGACTCGGCTGGGCCTAGGGTCAGAGGGACAATACCATACACACACCCAAGACTGTGACAGAGTATATCAAGACAGTACCGGTGCATACAATATACCTATCTACATAATGTCCACATCCATACATACCTGACAGGAGGCATGCGACCTTGGTGGCCTTGCGGGCATTGGTCTCAGTCAGCAGCTTGAGGGAGTCATATAGACCCGCAGCGCCCCTGGGATGAGAGGTGGGTACAGATATATATATATGAATGTGACGCATTTTGTGAACTAAGGTACACATCAGTATATACCCACCTACGGAGCAGCTTGGGTGCCTCAGCGATGAACCCTGCAAAGAGAAGGGACACACACTGGTCGAGGGTCAGGGAGTGGGCCAGCTCATAGGAACCAGCCACCTGACAGGTTAGGAGACAGAGGGCTGCGTATACCTAGGTACCGATAGAGAGTCAGTGACACAAGGCCATAGTGGTTGTGTCACCTTAGCCACTGCCTTCTCCAGCAGGGGTATGAGGTACATGTGCCTGTCTGCACGGCTGAAGAGAGGCCGGTATGTCTCGTTGACAGGGAGGTAGTCATCCACACACACGCTCTGCCAGGAGCCGTTGAGGAAGAATCTGAGGTGAGAAGGATAGATGCACCACTAGCATTGAGTATGGTCCCAACACCCACCCACATATATATACAAATTAATATGACAACACTACTCACTTGAAGGTGTGGATGCCGAGTTGAACGCTGGACAGCTCCCGCTGGTAGAGGTTCTCTGGGATAAGAAGGCTATCCATATATACTTGTGTATGTGCACTAGTAGTATAGAAATCTGCAAAACACATATACTCAGTATCAGTACTGTGAAACAGAGAGAGAGAGAGAGAGAGAGAGACTCACCCAGGAGACCAGGGCACATGTGGACAGTAGAGCACATGGCCTGAAGTGAGACAACACAGAGAGAGAGAATGGCATTGGTGAGAGAATACACAGGGTAGACATATACATAGATATGGACATACATGGATATTCACAGATACATACCTGCAGAAGCCCTGTTCTGTGGTCTGACCGGAATGACAAGAGGTCTCCCTTCTGACATGAGAGAGAGAGAGACTGTCAGCCAGTATCAGAAAGGTCTGCATAGATATATATATATCGCTGACAGTGTCACTATGGCAACACGGCAATGTTGCGAATGTCTGCCCATACCTCTGGCATGACGCATGCCTTCTTGTCCAGCTTGGTGATACGACGCCACCAGAAACACTGGGGGTGAGGGGCAGTATATCACTACAGCACTACTCCACTATCAGGGCTGAGCAGATACATATATATATACATATACATATATATATACCCTCACAGCAGTTGGACTGACCTGGTCATATGCGGGGAAGGAGGGTGTCCCAACGGACTCCAGCTGCAGTGGGAACTCACCATCCACCAGCCTGTTCTTGCCCTGAGGGTGAGTGAATACATATATACATATATGTATGCACTGAATGCGTGGGTGGGGGGTTGTTGTGGGGGGGGGGGGGGGGGGGGGGGGATACATATACACAAGAGTGATGCACCACTGTCTCGTACCTGCTCCTGGCTGCGGGGCCTCTCACCAGGGTGGGTCCCTTACCCACAAGGGCTGTGTTGTCTGGTGGTTAGAGAGAACTCATCCTACATATGCATACAGTACAGGGTATGTTCTAGTCCACAAATAGATGCACACTCAACCCCACCCTGTGTGTCTGTGAGGCTGTCCCCTAGGACACCCCCGAAGTCAGCCCTGGCCCTGTTGTACAGCGCAACCAGAACGGTGAGGGCAGCATTACTGGGAGGTGAGACAGAGAGGAGAGAGAGAGAGAGAGAAAGAGAGACATGCACTCCCAACCCTACCGCCACTCCTACCTTGTCTGCTCCTGGGCCATGTCACCCGACACAGAGGGGGTCTGGGGTGAGGGGGGGGGGTGATAGTAATAGTATGCGTGTATATACACACAGCTGTGTCCCCACCTGCGCCAGGCACATGGGCATAGAGAGTGCATGATACAGGGGGTGGAGGGGGTGGGTGGTGTCAAGGTGGGACTCCAGGGTGGTGGTGGTGGACCTAGGGTGAGAGAGAGTCACTGGAATATGTATAGAGAGTAGTGCCTGATACCTGGCCCTTCCGAACCCCCCCCCTGTCTGACACGACTCCTCCAGCACTGTCCTCAACAGCTCATAGTCCACAGCCCCTGCATCCTCAGTCAGCAGAGTGCTGAGCACAGTGTACAGACCACCTGCCCCAGCAGCCCCCTGCTGCCTACCCCTAGTGGGGCCTGAGGGGGGTAGGCCATGGCCAGCCTCCCCGTCCCCGTCCCCCCCCTCCACCTGCAGCATGGCCCTGGCCACATGGGCCATCCCATACAGAGACACGAGGGCATGCAGGAGGGCATGGGCAGACAGGACATCGGGGGCAGGGCGCACACTCCCGTCCCCACTCTCCAGCCATGTCTGGAAGCAGGACTCATAGTACACATCCCCCTGGGGGGTGTCTGGGTGGGGTGTTGCCTCGTTGCACCCCAGCATGCACTGCACAGCCAGGCACAGGTCGCAGTCTAGGTCGGAGCCCCCACTCCTCTGGCCACTCCGTTGCCTGGGACTCAGAGAGAGGGAGGAGGGGGGGGGGGGGGGGGAAAGAGAGAGAGAGACGCGGACACT